>JAIUJO010000131.1:232500-265000 GCA_023846275.1 Vanilla planifolia | reverse complement strand
GGAAACACACATGGACACACACATGTACACAAATGTACACGCACTTATGCACACACATGCACTTGCTTACACAAACACGAACACACATATGCACATGTAGACACACACAGGAACACTGACATACATGCATACATGCACGCACATGAATAGATTCACACATAACTTACACACACATGCACACTCCAAGACATGCACACACACTCACAAACATGCACAAGAACAAACACAAGTGCACACAAGCACAAAAACATACACACAAGCAAACATGCACATGCACACATACACACACTTGCACACACACATATCCATGCCCATATATAGACATAACATGCTCACATGCATGCAATCAGACACTCACAAAAGGACGTGCACAAACATATGCACACACACACACACCTACATACAGAAATTTACACATACACCCATATAAAGAGAGTCACAAGCACACATAGATGCATGCACACACAAACATACACACATGCATGCCCTAACACACACGTGCATGCACACACATATAAGTATGAACTCTCACACACATTAGCACATCCACATTCAAAGACACTATCATGTGCATGCATGCACACACACATGCACACATACACCTACAAGCACACAAAAATATGCACACACAAAAAAAATTTAGACACATATGTACATATGTAGAAACACATGGGCACACATGCATACATGCTTATAAACATACATACATGCATGCACATACACCCACACACTCACACAAACACATGCACACAAAAACACATGCCCATGTATTGGCACACACACACATGCACACTCACAAAAAGATAATGAACCACACATGCACACATTCCCACACAATGACATATATGCACAGATGCACACACATGCATATATGCACATAAATGCACACATATACACACAATAGCTTATACATAAACATGCTTAAACACTTTTGCACACACATACGCATAAGCACATGAATAAACACAAACAAACAAGCACATCCACACACAAACACTCACAGGCACACATAATAATATGTAGAGGCTAATAGATATGTGCACACACATGTACATAGACATGCACATGAACAAACACGCACATACATGCATGCATGCACACATAACACGCACACACTCAAAAACACATGCACAAACACACACACCTGCATACAAATGCACAAACACATATAAGCACACACACATACATATGCACACATGCACACATATGCACTTAGACACATATGCACATAGATAGACACACACACATGCCCACAAATACACACACTCATTAACAAATGCATGCAAACACATCCAGAATCACATATGCATGTGCACACACATAAACACATACATATAGACATAATTTGCAAGCACACATGTTCACACACATACATACAAGTGCACACTCCAACATAATGATATGCATGCACACACACATTGACATGAATGTGCATGCATACACACACATGAACACATACACAAAAACTTGCATGCACACTTGCACATGAACAAACACATGCCCACATGCACACACACCCATGCAAACGTAGTAACACATGCACATATGCATGCATGCAAACATACACAAACATATGTACACACACATCCTCATATAAACATCCACATATACAACCACACATGTAGAGACATACATGCTTACACACATATGTATGTGCACACATGTGCACACAAAACATGCACTTGCTTACACACACACATACAGATGCATGAACATATAATGACACACTCACATACATGAATACACACATATGTACCCATGTGCACACACACTCATAAATATGCACATGTGAAAACACACACATACACATATGTGGAGACACATGCATAGACATGCACACATGCCTAGAAATAGGCATACACATATGCAAACACACACATTAAAACATTTACATGCACATGCACATAGACACATACAATTATGCAAAACCACACACCCAACTACACATACAGATAGATATAGACACACATAAGAATTCACATACACAAACAAAAAACATACAAACACACATACACACACACAAGCATACAACTACACACTCACATATATAGGCACACAAATAAACATGAACATGCACAAGCACACACACATAATCATAGGCATACACATAGACATAGAGGCACATAGATATGCATACATGTATGCTCAAACACACACGCACATGTACGTGCATGCACATAGGCACTTGTACAAACAAATATACACACACACACGTATGAAGACAAACACATGCACCTACACATGCTTGTACATAGATACACACAAAAGTACCCAAACAGGCATATGCCTACATACATAGAAGAGCTCACACACACAGATGCATGCACACTAATACAAACATGCACACTCACACCCATAACTAGACATGCACATACATGCGCACATGCACATGCATGCTTGCACACACAAATGCACACATATGCGTAGTTTTACACATAGATATGTGTGTACACACACATGTACATATTCACATGCATAGATATGCTTGCACACACATATGAACACACATAAATACTTGCACATACATATGCACACACGTACATGCACATATACCCACACCCATACAAATGTAGTCACACATGCAAACGCACACACACATACACATACACAAGCAAATGTGCATGCATGCACATGCACAAACATGATCACACACATGCATGCACAAACACATCCTCACATAGATACCCCCACATGCACCAACACATGTAGAGAAATAAATGCATGCACACACATACTCACAAGCGTGCACATACACATACATGCACACAAATGTGCACAAGCTCATACACACAAAGATGTATGCACATTCAATGACACACTCACGTGTATGCATACACACACACACACACATACACAAACACACACACATAAATGTGCACATGCAAAAGCACATGTACTCAACGTTGACACACTTGTATAGACATGCACACACAAACAGAAACAAAAATACATGCACATTGATAGGCACACGCACGTATACTCACATAGAAACACATACACAACCATGCATGCACACACACACATGCACACAGATGCACACACAAATAATAAATGCACACACACAAAAATACACACACACACACACACACTTGCACATTGACACATATAGACATATAACACATACACACATGGACATGCACATACACACTCACATATATGCATACACACACACATGCAAACACAGACATGCACATGATCACATATAAACATATGCACAAGTACATGCATGCACGTAAGAACATGTATAAAAAGACACACATACTCATGGACACAAACACATGCATGCACACATACATGCACACACATACACATCCAAGCACACACACATGTACAGGCATGCACACATAAAAGAACTCACACACACACATGCACACACTAAAAATGCATGCACATATGCTTATGAACAAACATGCAAAGTAACACAAGCATGCACACACACACACCCATAACAAGACATGCACATGCACACACATGCATATGAACATACAAATGCATGCTCCTACACATAAGCACGTGCGCTCACACACACACATATTGACACACAAGTGCATGCATGCACACGCATGCATGTATGAGCACACAAATACTTACACACACACAAAACCATACATATACGCACACATAGACATGCCTACAAATATGCTCACACACACACACACAAACTCATGCACAAAAAAACAAATACACATGCCCACACATGCACACAAAAACACACACACATGCACAAGCACATGCACATGCATACACACTTGCACACACACACAAGGGTGCATACAAATGTACTCACATGCACTCACAACAACACAAATGTAGAAACTTGCATATACACACCAATACACACACACACACAAAGATGCACACACACTTGCACTTCTAGATGCTCACACACACATACACACGCACACACACATGCACTCACATATGCACACACACGCACACGTGAACATGTATGCACACACACACATGCAAGCACACAGACACACACACAAAACATCAAACATAGTCCAAAATACACACATGCCCACACTACCACACATGCATTCATAAATAAATTCATAGACACACAAATGCACATATGGGCACACACATACACATACACTTGCATATATATATAGACATGCCCACACACACATGTGTACACATGCACATGTGAAAAGCCACACAGAAACATGTACACACACATGCACAAACTTGTACCCACACACACACGTGCTCAAACACTCATAGACACAATGGAACATATATGCATATGCACATGCACACGTTTGTGCACATTCAAACCCATAGGCATATGTGCACATGTGCACATAGAAGTAGGTACACACCCACACACACACACCCACACAAAAATGCACCCTTGGACATGCATCCACACACAATAAGCGCACATTCACTCACATACAGACATGCACATGCACACATAACAACTCATATGCACAAACATGGACAAACATATACACATGCATGCATACAAAAAAACAAACATACAAACCCACATGCACACATACATGAAAGCTTGCACATAAGCTAACATCCATGCATCTGCACATGCACAATCATATATACATACACTCATGCACACACACACTTTCCCACACACATACACCTATACACACATGCACAGACATGCACATGCAAACCCACACACATAACACATACACAAGCATGCACACATGGACGTAGACACATAGACACACTAACACATACATTTCCATTCATACAGCGACATAGATATGCACAGACACATACTTGCACCAACACAAACAAACAAGAGGGACACACACACACACATGCAAACCAAGATAAACAAACATACACATGTGCTTGCTAACATATGCACACACACACGGACACACATGCAAATACCACATCTACAAACAAGTACACATATCCAAGCATAGGACACAAACACACGTGCATGCATGCACACACATGTGCATCCAAACAAATGTACATACACACATATACACACATGCACATATACACATGCAAATGCATGCACTCTCATGGGTAGACTCACAAGTAAACATGCAAAATACACACAAACACATGCACAAGAACACACAAACCCACACACACCCAAACACACATAGGCACACACACACATGCATGGATGCTCACATGCATATGAATGCATGCATATATGCCCACAGGTTTGCACCCATACACACACAAGCACACAATCGTGCATGAGCACACACATATAAAAATGCGCCCACACCCACACCACACACACACACATCCACATACATATACTCTCACGTAGCACAAACACATAGACATAAAAGAAGTAAAGCACACACACACATGCACAACACTCACAAAAACAAATGTGCATGTGCACACACATCACGTGCACACACAAAAGCCACACATTCACACACACACACCCATTTACTGGAAACCACACACAAACATGTGTGTACATAAACAAAAGCATTTGAAAACATGTATATATATATATATGCATTTATAGATATATATATATATACATGCAATCACACATGTGTGAGCACACATACCCACATGCACACATCCATATACACATGCACACACATACACATGTATAGACATAAACAAACACAAGCACCGATATAATAACAAGCACACAGATATATACACTCACACATGCATAATCACAAGCACACAAACACATAGAGACACCAGCCCACATGTAATGTACTCACAAACACATGCACACCTACACACACTCACATGAAAAGACACACAATCTCATATGAACACTACACACACATCCACATTTAAACTCATATACACACATGCATACACTCACACAAATGAATACACATACACACACACACATGAACTGCCACAACCACACAAATGCAAATAAGCACATATATGCACACAACACATGCACATAAGAACACACCCACTCACATGCACACAAAAAAAAAACAATAGAAGCACACACACAAACATGTGCACTCGCAGACAAATATACAGACATGTACATGCACACATAGACATCATGCAAATGCATACGCACATGCACACACATGCACACATGCATGCACCCATAGCAACACAGGAGCACATGTGTGCATATGTGCGCACACACATATACAACAACATACACCAACAAATAGGTATACACAAACACACACACAAGCTCAAAAACATACTGACACATGCACAAATGCATACATATGCATACACACATGCAAAAATGCACAAGCATATGTAGTACACACATGCACACACACCTACATACACACACACTCATTCACATGAATAGACATGCACACACATACACAAATAAGTGTGTATAAATATAGACATATGTACACACACATGCATAGACACATATGAACAAGCTCACAAAGATTCACAAATGGACACTCATAAACACACACAAATGCATAAAAACACACACATGCAATAATATACACAATTAGAAGGATGTGCAGATACATGCACTCATAAATGCACATATGTACACAACCATGTGCACACACCCACAAAAATGACACAAACATGTACCAACACATACATGCACACACACACACATGCATCCATGCATGCTTGCACACACATGAACACACTCACACACCAACTTCAACCCTTTACCATACATGCACTCATACAAATGTACATACTAACACAAACATACATGCACATAGACACAGATAGACATAAACACAAATAACAATAAATACACACGTGCACTCAAATGCACAAAGATGCTCACAAACACACACATACATACCCACTAATATAGTAACACATGCATACACGGACATGCATACACACACAAGTATACAAGCACACATCCAAACACACACAATGATTCACAAATATGCACAGATGTGCAAGCACACACACATGCATAATGCATGCACAACACACGCACAACAAAAAGTGTAGATATAAACACGCATGCATGCACAAACACACACACACACTCACTCGTTTTCAAATGCACATAATAACATGCTTGCACATGCAAATACTGACATAGACACACATACACACATACATAGATGCACACATGCACATGCACATACACACACACACATCATAAACACACATTCATACACAAATACAGACACATAGACACATAAATGTAAGTACACCTACACATGTGCATGCACCTACACGTGTACACATGCACACACACATGCATCTTATCATGCACACACTCGCAAAAAAGCACCCCCATGCATAGCCACACACACACATGCAAAATATCATGTAGACACACATACATATGCACAAAAATAAAAACATGAACATATGCAAACACAGGCACAAACATACACACTCATATGCAATCACATGCATATACATGCATACACACACACAGACCCACATGAACATACACACACACACAAATGCAAAAATGCATGCAAACACATACAAGAATATGCATAATAATGCACACACAAGCACACATATACATACACACATGCACATACATACACAAAAATGTTCACCTATAGACGCACATGCACACACACAAACAAACATACATATACATACACATATGCATAAGCAAATGTATAGACATGCATGCTTGCACATACCAACATGCACACACGTACACATGCATACACTCACACTTATACACACACATGCACATACACACATAAATATAGATGAATACACACCCATGCTTGCACACTCACATCTACAAGCACTTGCACACATGCATGCACACACAAACATGTTCTCACACACACACATCTAACACATATAGACATGAAAATGCACTCACCCATACATACGCATGCACACACATACTCATGCACTCACACAGACACACAAGAACACACAAACAAAAAATCATAGGCACACACACATGCATACACATGCAAGTATAGGCACTCTCTCTCTCTCTCTCACACACACACACTTGTACGCACTAACACCCACGCATAAGGATGCACACACACAATCAGACAACACGTACACATTCGTATTACAAGCACACACACACACACACACATACATACCACACAAACATGCATATACATGCACTTATGCTTAAATACACAATGACATGCACATGCATGCACACACACATACACACACGTGTGAGTTCCCACACATACATGTACACACGCACACACACATGAACACACATGCACATACACACATACAAACGCATGCTTGAATCGACACGCATCGACACATATACCGAAATATGCAAGTACTCACACTTAAGCATACACACGCTCCAACAAACACACGAGTGTAAATATGCACCCACACGCACCCACGTAGACATATGCATGCAAACACACTCATACACAGATGCACAATCACACTATGACACACACAGACCAAGACACGTGTGCACTCACGCACACACATGCATACAAACACACAAACACACACACAGACTCATGAACACATTCACATACACATATATATAAAAATGGACACACGCATTAACACATGCACACAAACACGCACATGCAAATAAGTATGCATACATGCTCACACAAGCGCATATACTTGTAAACACCCCTTTATACATGCACACATGCACACACACATGCACATACACACGTGCACAAACACATACATGCACAAACAAAGATGCATGCACACGCACATATACACACACATGTAAGCCTACAAACATACATACAATCTTAGTACACAAACACATGCATGCATACACACATACACATGCACCCACATGCTCACACATAGGCACATGTGCACTCATATATGCATACATAAATACAATGTCATTCACAGACATGCACACATGCACACACACACACAGACTTATACAAACATAAACATACACACATAGACATATGCATGCAAGAACACACATGCAGACCCATACAAGTACATACGCATGTGTATGCATGCATGCATGCACACAAGCACATAAAGAGATGCCTACAACCACACATGCTCACACATACACACAAATAGGCACATGTACACACACACCACAAGGACGCAAGCATATGGACGCATGCAGGCATGTGCACATGCACAAATGCACACTCTCACAGACACACTCACTCCCTCAAATGCTTGCATAGGAACATACAAATGCACACACATGTAAATAGAAGAACACGCACACATGCAAATACACAAACACTTGCCAACATTTAGAGACACATGTTCACACACAAGAAAAAGCACTCATACACACACAATTACATACACACATACACATAGACATGTATGCATACAAATCTACACATACTTAAACATTGACAAAAACAAGCACACGCAAATATGCCAGCACACACAAATATCTAGGTACATAAACGCATAAGGACACACATAAATGGATACACACTCATGCACATGCACAAGCACATGCATATGCATACACATGCACACGCACAAAAGCATGCGCACACTCATGCACTCATACTAACACACACATAGACGTGCATGCACAAACACGCACGTGTGCACACGCATAAACTTGTGCATGCACACACGAATGTAGGCATACACAAATTCACACACACATACATGCAAACACTTGCATGAATGTACACATGTGCATGTGTGCACTCACACACACACTTGCAAACACATACACACATGTGTACATGCACACCAACAGATGCATCCTCATCCACACATATGCATGCACATGTAAACCATTCAAAAACACACAAACCACTTACACAGACAAACACACAGTCACAAGGATACAAATGGGCACACATGCACACCCACACAGACAAACACCTACAAGTACACATATAGACATGCTCACACATGCACACACATGTACCCACTCCAACAAAAACATGCACATATGTGTACACACACACATGCACATGCATATGTACACATGCAAACACACAAAAGCATGCACACAAGTGCATGTGCAAACACGCATGCACATGCAAACCCATACATACACACACATGTACATCGACACATGCAAAGCACAAACACATGCCCACAAAACCGCATGCACATATTCTTATATGCATGCATGCATGCACCCTTTCACATGTACACAGATGCAAATACACACCTACACATACATGCACATGCACATGAACACATGCACAGAAGCACACACACATATAACCACAAACTCATAATAACACATACACTTACACATGCATGGACACACACCAACAAACACAAAACTACACACACCCATAAACAAATATACACAAACAAACATTCATAAACCCCCCCACACACACACACTCATGTAAACATGCACACATGCATGCACTCATATTTGTACACACATACACACACACATACACACACACACATAGATATGCACCCGTGCATGCACACGAACACTCATGCACCTACAATCACACATGTAGGGACGCGTAAGCACATAAGCACACACACACATATACACTTTCAAAAGTAAACATGCATGAGCAAACATGTGCAGACACTTAGAGATAGACACACATATGAAAACACACACACAAGTAAATAGTTGCACATGCATACACACACACACACAAGCACACTCACACACACATGCATGCTCTCTCACACACATATGCACAAACACATATATTGCACACACACTTGCATACATGCACATACACACTCACACATGCACACATGCACATACACATAGAAATTCCGGCACACAAAGACATATACACTCGTGAATGCACCTAAACATGTTGATGCATGGACACCTATACATATGTGCACATGCACTTACACACATATAAATAGATAATCACATGCTCACATAGACATACACACACACACACACACACACACCCAGAGATACACATACACATGCATGCACACACGCACATGTGCATACAAATACAAAGAAAAACATATGCACACATAAACACACTTAACCATGCACATGCAGAGATATACACGTACACATGCACAAGCATACACACATGTATGCTTATGAACACTTAGGCACAAACACACTTACACTTACATATATGCATACACATATGCATGCACGTGCATACAAACATACACTGACACACACATACATATGCACATATGTACACACACACATATGTAGACATGTATGCACACATTGACATGCATACACACAAATATGCTGACACATATACATTTTAAGACACACACACACAAATGACAATAGACACACATGCACACACATGCCCCCACACAAATACACACATGCACACACTACTGCACACAAACTCCCATCTATATAAATGTGCACAAAAGTACACAAATAAACACACACATACACTTACACAACACAGATACAGCCATGCACATAGATTCACATGCATGCATTGACACTCGAATGAACATGCACACACACATACCAACACTCACATAAACATGCACGTACACACATAAGCATACATATGCACACACAGAGGCACACACACATGAATATGTAGATATAAGCACATGCATAAACACATACACATTTGCACTTATACACACATGCATACACACATGCACACGTACAAGCACAAACACACTTGCACACACATGTACACACACACACACTCACTCACACACAAAAGTGCACACACATGCACACATACATGCATGCATAGACACATAAACACATGCAATCACATTTAAGAAAATACAAATGCATAAAAGTAGAAGTATGCTCTTAAATATACTAAAATACACAAGCACACACATACATATGCACACAAACATGTGCACTCAAATGCACATAAACTCATGCACAAATGCACTCAAACACATACACACACACACATGCATATGCATGCACAAATGCACATCCACATACACACACAAATGCATGCACAGAAAAACACAGACACACGCAAAAGTAGATAGACACAAACGAACACATGCATTGCCAATCAAACCCATGCACATACAATCACTCGCACACACATGATCATAGATTTTTCCATGTGCACACTCATGCACTCATGCATGTACACACACACACACATGCAAGCATACACATATACATGCACTCAAGCGAACACCCACACACACGAACACGTAGACACATGTGCCCATGTGATATGCTGAGGCATCCATGCACACACACACACACACACTTGCACCAATATACACAAATAGACATGTGTACACACACACACACACTTGCACACTGATTCACACATGGGTGCACAAATCCATTCACACGTACACATGCACATGCAAAAACTCATACCCACACATGCACATGCACAAACGCATGTTCTTGAATGCATGCACACAAACATGCATGCATGCACCCACCCACATACACAAGATACACACATATGCACAAACACACACACACACACACACACACACACATGCACACAAACACACATGTGCATGCTCACACACACACATGCTCACATGCACACACTTGCACACACACATGCTTACTCATGTATGCACATATACAAACTCATACACAAATACAAAGAAGCACACAAAAGTGCACAAGTGCACCCACTCACACACGTACACATGCAAATGCAAACACGTGCACATGCACACACATTTTAACACATGCTCACACACACACAAGCAAGTGCACAAAGACACACACACATAATACCATGCACACACATGTATGAACATGAGCTCACACACACAAGTATATACACAAAAGCACATGTTCATGCACTCAAATATGCACATTCACATGCACAACAATGCTAACATGAATACACACACACACCCATACACACATAAGCTTGCACACCCCTAAAAACACAAACACATAAGCATACAAATGCACAAACAAATACTTACACACTCTCACACATTATCACTCCCATGCCCACAGGCACAGACACACACATACACATATGGACAAACACACATGCATGCACACACACATACTCACAAATGCGCACCCACATCTACACCCTCATTCACGCACAAACACATGCATGCACATACACAAACAAAAAAACAAAAAAAACACACACACACATACATGCACACACATAGACATATACATCTATGCACACACATAAACACCCATAGACACTTACACATGCTTGTAGACTCACACACATGCAAACTCTAAGATACACTCACATGAATGAACACACAAACACATACACACATATGGATGTACTTATGTACATACACACGAACACACACATGCATATGAAAACATGCACACACTTGAACTCACACAAACACATGCACACATGTATATGTACACATGTAGTCACACTCATGTATAAACATACCCATATGCACAAATACACACACACATGGGTGCACACATGGACACATGCACCCATGCATGACCACACACATATGGCACCCACCCACATTCACACACATGCAACTGCACAAACATGCATAAATGCATATAAATATACACACATGCACACCTACACATAGATACATGTAAGAAAGGAAGCATGCACACGTGTATGCATACACACACAATCACACATGCAAACACACATGTATAAACATGAACACAAAAACACATACACACATGAACACATACATTCATGCACACACACACACACAACCAAAGGTTGACAAAAGCATGAACACAAACACACATGCACACACGAGCACACCCACACACAAACATGTACACACACTAACAAGCATGCACACAACACGCTCACACTCAAAGATGCATAGATACGCATGGAAGCACTCTCACATGGGAACACACACACACACAAATGACCATGCAAACACATGCACATGCACATGCACAGGCACATGTAGACACCCATGCACATACATGCATAAACACACACATGCTCACACTCCCACACACCCATACACCCACGCACACAGATGCATGCAAGCATACAAATGCACACAAATAAACACACACACAAAGGTACACTAATAGCACACATGCACATACACAAGCACAAACACACATGACTATGCATGCACACACACATGCATGCACACATGCCCACATACATGGATACTCACTCGTATACACAAACACTTTCCTACACACACATGCAGATATATACACATAAATGCAAACACATGCACATGCCATCTCATGCACACACTTGCATAAACAAAGACATACACACACAAACTTGCACATGCACTTGCCCACACATGCATAGGTACATGCACACACATGCACATAATCATATGCACATGCACCTATACACACTCTTATGAACATGCATAGACCCCCACACATGAACACACACACACATTTGTTAACACATAGACCTATATGCACACATACACACACCCACTTGCATAAGCACACACAAGTCCACATGCACAAGCACACAAACATGCATGCTTATAGACTCACACACACACATGCATTTACACACATACACACACCCATATGCATGAATAATCACATGCACACATGAACCTACCCACTCGTTCATACTCTCACACACATGTACAATCACAAATATGAACACAAACATACAAACGTAAATGCAAACATCACACACACACACACATAGGTGCACACACACACACACATGCACACACATGTGAATACACACACACTTGTACACATATAAATGCACACAAATACAAAGAGAAACATGCACACAAGCACATGCACACATACCCAAGCACCCACACACACACATAGATGCACAGACACATGTACACAAGCATACAGACTTCCACACACACCTATAAATGCACACAAATATGAACACATGCACAAACATGCAACACATGTGCACACATGAACACACACATGCATAGACACTGACATACACACAAATATGCACACATAAGAAAACACACACACATCGACACACAAACAAACAACCATGCAAACACACATGCATATGCACACATAAATACATACACAAATGCAAACACACATGCACACACGCACTCATGTACATTAAAACACACACTAATACACACACACACACATGTATATTCACATGCATACATCTATAAATATGTTCCTATAAGCAAACACATATAGCCATTCATGCAAACACATGCACACATAGACATAAGCACAAGCTCATACACATGAACCCACACAGTCACATAAACACACACATATACATAGACATTTGCATGAACACTCACATGCACAAACACACACATACACACACGTACACATGCTCACACAAATACAAAATACATATGCACACATGCACACCTACACCCATAGAAAGATGCACATGCTTTTCCACACACACAAGAATACAAATGCATATACATACGCTCAAACACATGCAAACACATACACATGCACACATATGCACATACAGGCACACACTTATAAACACATGTCCATACACACAGAGCATATACACACGTGCACACACACGTGCACACACATGTAAACATATATGCATAATCACATATACACACACACATGAAAATGCACACAAACATGCCCATACACAAACATATGTGCCCACATGCACACACAAATACACACACACACACACACTCATGCACACATACAAACACACAAACATGTGCATACACACAAACACACACACAAACTCATATGAGTACACATGCACATACGTGCACCTACACACACATGTGTGCATGTGCGCATTCACGTAGACACACAAGCATGTACATATGAGCACACACACTCACATACACCCCCTATAGCATACATGCACACACATGCATATGCACTCATGTAAATGCACACACATACAAACATACGCACACACACACAAACATACACACACACACACACACGTGCATATGCATGTACACACACAAATATGTAGACACACACATGCATATAACAAAACTCACACCTACATACACATAGACATGCATACATATAATGACTAACAAACAATCACACATAAGAACACATATGCACTTACATAAAGATAGACCCACAAACACATGCATAAGAACACATGCACAAAACCACAACATGTGCACATGCACAGTAATGTACATAGAAGCATACACATCTATATAAATGCACATATAGACATGCACAGCACAAAAAACATGCACATATATGTGCTCACAAATAGGCACACACACACATGCATCCAGTCACATGTGCCCACAAACACAAGTACACACATAGTTACACACAATTATATGCACAAATACATAGCAAAACACACACAACAAGACACACACATGCAAACATTCACATAAACATATGCACACATGTGCATATGCCCACAGCTATGCACACACAAAAGAATACACACACACACACACTTTCAAACACAAGCACACACACATATGCATGCACAAGCACATACATGGCAAGGAACATAGACACATACATAAAACACATGCACACAGATAGACACATACTAAGAGACATATAAATGCAAACAAATGCACACCACATGCTCAAATGTGCTTACTTGCACATAATTGTATACCTACACACAACCACACACATGCATGCACACACACATTCACACACACAAATCAACTCATATAGGCACAAGCATACATGCACTATGCACTCACACAAACACACACAATCATGCTCACATGCTCGTACATGCACATGGACACACATGCACACATGCACAAATGTAGGTACACAAATATGGATGCACATACATACATATGCATACACATTCTTACAAACACGTGGATGCACATGGACAAAGACACACGAACACACATACACACATACGCATGCATACTGGACACAAATGCACATATGAGCACATAGCATGCACACATGCAAATGCATATGCCCATGCATGCACACACAGACTCACATGAACATGGAAAATAACACACACATGCACATGCATGCATTCTTGCACACTTGCATGGCACATACACACTGGTAGCAAAAAAAATGCACAAACACAAGTGCACACACAATAACATATGCACACAAGTGCACACACACAAGCACACATATGCATGAACATGCACACATGCACAAACAAACAATCATGCATACAAACACATACACACACCTATGCACACACAAGCATGCATAAGCGCATGCACAAGGCACACACAAATGAAAGCTCGCAGAGAAGCACAACAAATAGTCTCACAAATATTTATATAGACATACACATGTAAAAGCACATACACACACACACACATGTACACATATGCATGCATGTACACATATCCACATACACATATGTTCACATATGCATACACATCCACAAGCATGCACACATGCTTACAAAGGCACACACACACCTACACATATACACCCATCCACACATGCATACACACACACATGCACACAAAGACACAATGCAAACTGACATTTGCATGGACACACACACATGGGCACATGCACACACACACACATGCACAAACACATACAAACATGAACATAAAGATGTAGAGACACACACACGCATACACAAACATACATATACACATGCACTCATGCACGCATGCATATACACACATAAATGCATAGACATGTACATAAATGAACATTCACACACACACACACACTTGTGCACACACATGCATATATCAACAAGCTGATGCACACATATGAACACATTTGCACACACACACACACACCCATGAACACACACATAGGTACATACCCCCATAGACCAACACAAGTACACAAACATGCACACACTTATCCACACAAAAGCAAGCAAACATGAATATACAAAAATGCATATACATATACACAAGCACATACACACACACATGCATATACACACACACACATTCACACACTACCCATGTAGAAACATATATATACATAAGCTCACAAACACATGTCCACAAACACACATATACGCACATGCATAAGCTCTGACACAAGCACCCACACATTGACACAAGCACATACACAAACAATCATGTATTCACAAGCATAAAAACTAGAATACACACACAAACATACACACACATGCACATACACACTCACATGCTCACACACACAAATATACATGCATATGCACACACGTGTGTATATTGATATAACATGCACGGACACATGTTCAGACAATCACATACACATATGCACACTTGTGGACACACATATGCACACACAAACATAGACATATGCTTAATCACAAATATGTGCATGCACAAACACACACATACAAAAATGAACACACACATACACCCACACACCTATATGTCCCTACATGCACACATAGATGTACTCATGCACACATAAAAAGCCATACACACCCACACACATATGCATACACCCATGCACATAAAGCAATATAGAGGTCACATGAGAGGATAACTAGAGTTGCATAATAATATAACCTAATAAAAAAACTTAAAAAATGAGATACATTGAATGAGAGAGTTACATTATAGGATAATTAAAAGATCGAGTGTAACATTCACAATCGTCACATAAGGTATTAATCAAAATGGCCCACAAAGCATGCTACAACTCTTAAAAATAAAATATTATTATATAAACATATTTAAAAAATATATGTAATTGGAAGAGCTTATCGATACGAGTCCAGTAATATTTGTTTTGTCTTGATTGAATCCTGTTTTGAATACTACAAATTCATAAAGTTATTAAATATAATTAATAATGAATTATTTTCTTAAGTTTTAGTAAATATATAACAAAGATGAAGTAAGATAAATTAAAGCAATATAATATAATAAAATCAAAGTAATGTAAAGGTCAAATATTAAGCAAATAATAGCTTCTTAGAAATATAACCAAACAAAAACGAAATATTTGAAGAAACGAGATAAATTGTTTGGGAAAGTTGCATTCAAGGATACTAAAGAGGTTGAGTGTAAAATCAATGATCATAAAAATAATATACAAATTAAAATGTCTAGTAAATAAAAAAATTAAAAATAAATAAAAAGAAATTCGATAGAGCTTGTTCGGATAAGTTCAGTAATATTTGTTTTCTTAATCAGATCTCATTTCAAATGTTTCTAAATTATCAAACTGAATAAAAATAAATAATAATTAATTACTTTAATATTTAACAAAAATATATTAAATCTAAAATATGATATATTGAAATAATATAATATAACCAAATCAAAGAGATGTAAAGGTCAAATAAGAGAGAATTCAATTTACATTATAATATAAGAAAATTAAAAAAAATCAAGGAGATAAAAAAATTGAATAGAAAGAAGAATTTCAACACATTAAAGACATCGAGTGTAATATCCTCGATCATCAAATTAGGTACGAAATTAATTGTATTATAAAACATGTAGAACCTGAAGTGTTTCGTGCTAAGGAAATCCCACAAGAGGGGGGGTGAATTGTGTATTTAAAAATTTTATGAATTTCGAAATTAAACTTAAAAACCTTTAAGCAAGAGTAAAGAGAGTTGAACACACAAATTTTAAGTGGTTCGACTCAAAACCGAGTCTATGTCCACCCCCAACCGGTGTTGGGAAAAATCCACTAAATGCACCGATTACAAGTGAGGTTTTTCCTACGGTTCACCTCAAACCTACTTGGGATTTTTACTACGGCTAATCCCAAACCTACTTGAGTTTTTACCGGGCTCAACTCAAACCCGGGGCTTTTGCACAACTGCCGGGATGCCCTTGCCCCAAAACGAAAAATACGAAAAATTGGCAAATAACTTAAGAGAAATAGGAGAAAGGAGGAGGCACACACAATCGACAAATTAGAGGGATAGAAATTGAGAAATAATTGAAAAACCTCTAATTCCAATAGCCTTCTTGCCGCTTTGCTTTTCGAGCTTGGATGCACCGTTTTTGCTTGATTGCTCGAATTTTGAGATCTGAAATCTTTGGAAAATTTAGCAAAAGTTAAACTGAAAAATACATAAATTTTCCCTATTTATAGAGCTCAAATTTGAGCTCTAAAAACACCCCCAACGGCTCCAAAAATTAATTAGCCGTTTGGGCAACGGACGGAAAGCAGCCACAGTCCGATCTGGGCCTAAAAACGAACGGCGCAGATTGATTTATGCATTTTACCTTTCGGGCTTAATCCAGAGCGTTGGATCCGGGCGCGTAATCGAACGGCACGGATTAAATCTCGCGATTACTGTTTACGCGATTTAATCCCGTGCGTAGGATCCGGGCGCTGAATGAATGGCGTCGATTAAACGGCCGTTCGATTTTTATCTGGAGCGTTGGATTCGCGCAGTGAACGAACGGCGCCGATTAACCTTGCGAAACAGTGGTTCGAAACAATTCTCGCCCGTTGGATCTGGGCGGGCTTGATCTGCGCCTTTGGATCCTGCCGAAGTTATAAGGTGGGATTTTTAGTCCCACACTGCAGAAACGAAATTGGCGCATTGCTTTATAAACAATGTGCGCCCTGTAGCTTTTGAGCCACTGTGGGGCTGGCTCCCCCCTTCCTTGACCGAGACTTCACCACCTGGTTCGGGTTGACTTAGCCAAGCATTGTTCATTGACCGTTGACCGCGCTGCAGTTTGACCTAGCTGAGCTCTCCTCTCGGCGGGCTTTGGGCGGGCTTGTCTTAGCCAGGAACTGTGGATTTGACCGTTGACCAGCGCTAGCCGAGCTCCTCTCGGCGGGCTTGGTTCGGCCTCTTCGGGTCAACCAAATTTTTATTTTTAGATTAAATTTTTAATTTCTAAAAGACTTGGACGGGCTGTTTTCGCGCCGGGTCGACCCGCCCATTGCTACAGTGCATTTTCCCGAGACTTCAGCTTTTTTAAGGTATTTTGACGAATTTTTGTGAAAAAATTTGAATATAAGTGTATAAAAATAATTTTATATTCTTATAGTATTATAAGTTATTTAAATAGCTATGAAAAGAAATTCATGAAAAACAATTCCAAAATAATATTAAAAAATCAAATACCAATGTCTATACATTTTGTCAAATATGCTTGGCCCAAAAATAAAAATTCAGTATTAAATAAATTTAAAATATTTTTAAATGTTAATACTACTAGTGTGCCTCATAATCTCAAAGTTTGGACATATCAAATTCAAGAGAAATAAAAAGAAATTCAATTATAAAAAATCTTGTGCATGTCTCAAATTTCCTTGAAGTATGCCATGACCTCAAGGCCCTTAGAGACCATTATTTTAGACATCTAAAATACATGGCTTGATTTAATTAATTATTAACAATTTTACTTAAAATCAAGCCCAAATAAAATATACACATTTATGCTTGACTCATCAAACACAAGGGTGTAACAGAACCGATAAAAAATTAAATATTTAAAATTAAAACAAAAAATAATAAATTGGTTAGAGCTCATTGACATGATTCCAAAGATGTTTGTTTGGTCTTAATCAAACCTTATTTGGAGTTATTACGTATAACAAAAATTTAAAAACATAATAATAATATTAAATTATTATTTAAATATTAAGTACATAAATATTAAAGTTTAAATGAAAAAAATTTAAATAATGTAGTATATGCCAAACCAATTATATTTACATAACATGTAATAAGAGATTTTTTGTTACATATATTTCTTTTAAATAAAAATAAAAAATTCAAAAAAATGAGATAATTTATAAAGAAAAGTTACATTACAAGATACCAAAGAGATCGAGTGTACCACCCCGATCATTAAAAGAGGGACGAATAAAAAATCTCACAATTCATGCCAAAAATCTAATAAATTCGATATTTAAAAATATAAAAACAAATATTTTATTATATGAAGCTCGTCAAGATGATTCTAATGACATTTGTTTCATCTTTATTAAATTGTTTTTGGAATTACTACAAATTACCAAGTTAAATAAACAAAAATAATAGTAAATTATAATTTTAATAAAAAGATCATATATTTTAAAGAAAAATTATATAAATTTAATCAATGTAATAAAACCAAATCAAAGTGATGTAAAGATCACATGAGAGAAGAATTAGAATTTTATATTAATATAACATACTAGAAGAGAAAAAGTTTAAAGAAATGATTCAGAAAGTTGCATTCTATGATACTATGGAGATTGAGTTTTAACATTCTCAGTCATCATATCAAATATAAATAAAAATATATTATAAAACATACTAAATTTTATAATTTAAATATATAAAATAATAAATTAAATATGTAATTAAAAAGTGCTCATTTGGACGAGCTCAATGACATTTGTTTTATCTCAATAGCCCATTAGTTGGCATTACAATGAATTAAAAAAATAAATAAGCATAAATAAAATAATATATTATTTTAATATTGAGTAAATATATAATAAAGGTAAAATCAGATAAATTGAATTAACATAAAATGATCAATTCAAAACAATGTGAAAGTCACACAAAGAGAATTTGTGTTTCATAGTAATAAAACTAAATCAAATTAAGTTAAAGAAATAAGATAAATTTGAAGGAAAAGTTGAATTACAAGATAGTAATAAGGTAGAGATTAACATCCTCAATCATCAAATGAAATACTGATAAAAATATCTCAAAAAGCATGGAAAACCCTTTTAAAGTATTTAAAAATACAAAAATATATATTTAATTGGATGGATCTTTTTGAGACTAGTCTAGCAATGTTTGTTTAATCTCAGTCGAACCATATTTGGAATACTGTGAATCATAAAAATAAATAAGAATAAATAATAATAAATAATTATTTTAATATTAAGTAAAAATATAATAAAACTCAAATTAGATAAACTGAATCATTGTAATACAACTAAATCAATTTATTGAAAATGGTCAGATTAGAGGAGAATTATTGTTTCATCAAAATATAACTAAATGAATATGAAAAAAATTGAAAACTTGAGAAAAATTATAATGGAAATTTGTCTTTCAGGAAAAAAAGAGATCGAGTGTACCAACCTCAACCATTAAAATCGTTATAAATCAAAATTTCTTATAAAATGTGTCAAATTTTTGCAAAATAAAATATTAAAAAAATAGAAAGGTATATTTAATTAGATAAGCTCAATAAGACTAGTCCAACAAATTAACATAAGTAATAATAAATTGAAGTAATATAATATAAACAAATCAAAGTGATTTAAAATGCCAAGTGACAGGGGATTTAGAGTTACAGAGTAATACAACAAAATTAAAAGAAAAAATTTGGAAAAGTATGATTAATTGTATGAGAAAATTGCATTCTAAAATACTAAGGAGATTGAAGGTACTATCCTTGATAGTCAAATAAAATACTAATCTAAATATCTTATTTTTCATACACAAACCCAACCAAATAAAATAATAAAAGGTTTATAAAAAAAGTAATATTTAATTAGATAAATCTTTTCCAGTAGAGCCTAATACGATTTGTTTCATCTTAATCAAATCTCGTTTGAATTAACTATTAATTAAGAAAATAAATAAGCATAAAAAATAAGAAATTATTATTTTAATATTAATTAAATATATATATTAAAATACAATGAGATAAATTGAAGCATATAATATAAAAAAACCAAAGTGATTTAAAGGAACATAAGAATAGAATTAGAGTTTTGTACTAATAAATCCAAATTAAAGAGAAACAATGGAGGAAATAGATAATCTATATATGAAAGTTGCATTAGGAGACACAAAGGAGATTGAGTGTAACATCTATGATTATCAAATTAGGTACAAATAAAAATTTAGTGTAAATTATTCTAAAACACTAGAAAATAGGATATTTAAAATTATAAAAATGATTATTATTGGATAAAGCTCATTAAAATGTGTCAAATAATATTTTTTATCTACATGAGACACCATTTTGAAATTATTACTAATTAACAACGTAAACGCACATAAATAATAATAAGTATATTTTGTGTATTTTTGTGCTTCTTATTCCTCTCCTTCTTCTCCTTCCTCTTCTTCTTCTTCTTCATCAACTTCTTCCTCTTCTTCTTTCTCTTCTTCCACATAATAATAATCGTCATCATCATCTTCTTCTTCTTCTTTTTCTTCTACTTCTCTTCATCTTCTACTTCTACTTCTTTTTGTTCTTTTTCTTCTTCTTCTTCTACTTCATCATCTTCAACTTCTTCTTCTCTTAGTTCTTCTGCTTCTTCTTCTTCTTCTTCTTCTCCTACTTCTCCTTCTTCTTCCTCTTTTTCTTCTTCTACTACTACTTCTTCTTCTTCTTCTTCTTCTTCTTCTTCTTCTTCTACTTCTGCTTCTCCTTCCTCTTCTTCATTTTCTTTTTCTTCTTCCTCTTCTTCTTTTTCTTCTTCTTCTTCTTCATTCCTTTCCTCTTCTCCTTCTTCACCTTCTCCTTCTTCTCCTTCTTCTGCTTCTACTTGTTCTTCTTCTTCTCCATCTTCTTCTGCTTATTGTTCTTCTTTTTCTTCTTCTTCTCCTTCTTCTTCTTCTTCTTCTTCCCATTCTTCTTATTCTTTTTCTTTTTCTTCTTCTTGTTCCTCTTCTTGTTCTTCTTCTTCTTCTTTATCATCTTCTTCTTCTTCTGCTTCTTCCTCAAACTTTTTCTTCACCTTCTTCTTCTACTTCTTCCTCAAACTTTTTCTTCACCTTCTTCTTCTTCTTCTTCTTATTCTTCGTCTTCTTCTTCCTCTTCTTCTTCATCCTCTTACTTCATCTTCTTCTTTTTCTTATTCTTCTTCTTCCTCATCTTCTCCTTCTTCTTCTACATCTTCTTCTTACTCTTCCTCTTCTTCTTTTTCCACTCACTTCTTCTTCTTCCTCCTCCTCTACTTCTTCTCCATCATCTTCTACAACTACTTCTTCTTCTTCTTCTTCTTCTTCTACTTCTTTATCTTCATCACCTTCTTCTTCTTCTTCTACTACTTCTTCATCATCATCTTAATCTTCTTCTTCTTCATCTACTTCATCGTATTCTTCTATTCATCATTATCATCACCTACTTCTTCTCCTTCTTCTCCTTCTTCTTCTCATTCTTCTTCTTATTCTCCTAATTCTTTTTCTTCTTCTTCTTCTTCTACTACTACTTCTTCATCATCATCTTCGTCTTCTTCTTCTTCATCTACTTCTTCATCGTATTCTTCTATTCATCATTATAATCACGTACTTCTCCTCCTCCTTTTCTCCTTCTTCTTCTCCTTCTTCTTCTTCTCCTACTTCTTTTTCTTCATCTTCTTCTTCTTATTCTTCTTCTCTTCTTCATCATCTTCTTCTTCCTCCTCTGCTTCTTCTAAATCATCATCTTCTTTCCTCTTATTCTTCTTCATCGTCATTTAATTCTTCCTCTCTTCTTCTTCTTTTTCTTAATCATCATCATCATCTTCTTCTTGCTTTTCTTGTTCTTTATCTTCTTTTCCTTCTTCATCATCATCATCTTCTTCTTCTACATCTTCTTCTTCTTCTTCTTCTTTTCCTTCTTCTTCTTCTTTATTTTCTTCTTCTTCTCCTCGTCCTCCTACTACTTCATCTTCTTCTTCTTCCTCAACTTCTTCTTCTTCCTCTTCTTCTTCTTCTTCTTCTTCTTCTTCTTCTTCTTCTTCCTCTTCCTCTTCTCCTTAACGTTCTTCTTCTTCGTATTCTTCTTCTTCTTTTTCTTCTTATTCTTAATCTTTTTCTTCTTCTTCTTCATCTTCTCCATTGTGTCCTTCTTCTTCTTATCCTTCTTGTTTTTGTTCTTCTTCTTCTTTTTCTTCTTCATCTTCTTCCTCTTCTTTTTCTACTTCTACTTTTTCCTATTCTTCTTCTTCTACTACTACTACTACTTCTTATTCTTCTTCTTCTTCTTCTTCTTCATTTTGTTCTTCTTCTTCTTCTTCTTCTTCTTCTTCTTTTTCTTCTTCATCATCATCTTCTTCTTCCTCTTCTTCTTCATCTTCTTCTTCTTCTTCTTCTTCTTCTTCATTGTCATCTTCTTCTTCTTCTTCTTCTTCCTCTTCATCATCACCATCTTCTTCTTCTTCTTATTCCTCTTCTTCTTCCTCTTTTTTGTCATCATCATAATCTATTTTTTCTTTTTCTACTACTTTTTATGACTTCATCTCCTTTTTCTACTTCCTCTTGTTCTTCTTCATTACCATCATCTTCTTCTTTTTCTTCTTCTTCTTCTTTCTTCTTCCTTCTTCTTCTTCTTCTTCTTCTTTGCCTTCTTCTAGTTCACCTTCTTCTTCTATTTGTTCCTCTTCATGCACTTCTTCTTCTTCTTCTTCTTCTTCCTTCTCTTCCTCTTCATCTTCTTCTTCTTCTTCATCTCCTTCTTCTTTCTCTGTTTTCATCATCATCACCTTCTTCGTCTTCTTGTTCTTCTTCTTCTTTTACTTCTCCTTCACCATCTTCTTCTTCTTGTTGTTCTTATTCTTCTTCAACGTCTTCCCTTTCTTCTTCTAATTCTTCATCTTCTTTTTCTTCTTCTTTTTCTTCTTCATCATTATCTTCTCTTTCTTCTTCTTCACCATCTTCTACTTCACATTCTTCTTCTTCTTTTTCTTAGTCTTCTACTTCTTCTTCTTCTTCTTCATCATCATCATCATCGTCCTCTTCTCCTTCTCCTTCTTCTTCACCTACTTCTTCTTTTTCTTCTTCTTCGTCTTCTTCTTCTTTTTCTTCTTTTTCTTTTTCTTCTTCTTCTTCTTCTTCCCCTTCTTTTTTTCCTTCTCCTTTTTTTCCTTCTCTTTCTTCTCCTACTTCTCATTCTTGTTCTTTTTTTTTTCTTAATCTTCTTCTTCCTCTTCTTCTTTGTCTCCTTCTTTTTGTTCACCTTTTTCTCTTCCCCTTCTTCTTCTTCTTCTTCATTTTCATCATCATCATCTTCTTCTTCTTCTTCTTCTTCTTCTCCATCTTCTTCTTCTTCTTCTTCTTCTTGTTCCTCATCTTCCTCTTCTATTACTTCTTCTTCTTCTTCTTCTTCCCCTTCCTCCTCTTCCACTTCTTCTTTTCTTCTTCTTCTTCTTCTTCTTCTTCTTCTTCTTCATCTTCTTATTCTTCTTCCTCTTCTTCTTCTTCTTTTAGCTCTTCTTCTTCTTCTTCTTCAACATCACCTACTTCTCATTCTCCTTTTCATTCTCCTTCTTCCTCTTCTTCTTCTTCTCCTTCTTCTTCTTCTTCTCCTTCTTCTTCTTCACCATCTTCTTCTTCTCCATCTTCTTCTTCTTCTTCTTCTTGTCCTTGTTCTTCTTCTTTTTCTTCTTGTTCCTGTTCTTCTTCTTCTTCTTCTTCTTATTCTTCTTCTTGTTCTTGTTTTTCTACTTCTTCTAGTACTACTCCTCCTTCCTCTTCTTCTTCTTCTTCCTCTCCTTCTTCTTCTTCTTCCATTTACTTTTTCTTCTTCTTCCTCTTCTTCTTCTTCTTCTACTTCTTACTTCTTCTCCTTCGTCTTCTTCTTCTTCTTCTTCTTCTTCTTCCTCTTACTTTTTCTTCTTCTTGCTCTTGTCCTTCTTCTTCTTCGTCTTCTTCTTCTTCTTCCTCCTCTTACTTTTTCTTCTTCTTCCACTGCTCCTTGCTCTCCTACTTCTTCTTCTTCTTCCCCTTCTTCTTCCCCTTCTTCTTCTTCTTCCTCTTACATCTTCATCTTTTTCTTTTTTTCTTCTACATCTTCTTGATTTTCTTCTACTTGTTCTTCTTCTTCTTCTTTTAATTTAACTTCTTCTTATTTTCCTTCATCATCGACTTCTTATTCTTCATCATCATCTTCTTCTTCTTCTTCTACTTCTTCTTCTTTTTTCTCTTCTTCATCGTCATCATAACCTTCTTCTTCTTCTTCTTATTCTCCTTGGTCGTCTCATTGCTCCTTATCTTCTTCTATTTCTTTTTCATCCTCGTGTTCTTTATCACTTCTTCTTCTTCTTCTCGTTCTTCTTATTCATGTCCTTTTTCTCGTTCATCTTCTTCTTCATTAATTTCTTCTTCTCCTTCATCTTCTTCTTCTTCTCCTTCTTCTATTTCTTCTTCTTCTTCTTCCTATTCTTCTAATTCAACTTCTTCTTCTTCTTCTTCTTCTTCTCCTTCTTCTTCTTCTTGTTCAACATCTTCATCTTTATCATCTTCTTCTTCTTTTATTCTTCTTGTCTTCTTCTACATCATCATCATCTACTTCTTCTCCTTCTTCATCTTCAACTTCTACTTAATCATGTTGTACTTGTTCTTCCTTTTCTTCTTCTTCTTCCCCTCTAACTTCCTCTTCTTCTTTTTCTCCTACTAGTGCTATAACTTCTTGTTCTTCTTCTTCTTGTTCTTCTTCTTCTTCTTCTTCTTCCTCTTACTTTTTCTTTTTCTTCTTCTTCTTCTTTCTCTTACTTCTTCTTCTTCCTCTTCCACTTAACTTTTCTTCTTCTTCTTCTTCTAATTCTTCTTCTTCTTGTTCTTTCACTTCTTCCTCTTTTTCCTCTTCTTCTTCCTCTTCTTTTTCTTCCTCGTCTTCTTCTTCTTCTTCATTTTTTTCTTCTACTTCCTCCTCTTCTTTTTCATCTTCATTGACTTCTTCTTCAACTATTTCTTCTTCTTCTACTTCTTTATCTTCTTCTTTTTCTTCTTCTTCATCATCATCATCTTCTTCTTCTTGATTTTCTTCTTCTTCTTCATAATCTTTTTCTTCTTCTTCTTCTTCTTCATCATTATCTTCTTCTTCTTCCTCTTCGTCTTCTCCTCCATCTCTTTTTTCTTGTCCGTCATCCACTTCTTCTTCCTCTTCTACTTCTTCTGGTTCTTATACTTCTTCTTCTTCTTCTTCAACATAATCTTCTTCATCTTTTTCTTCTTCTTCTTCTTCTTCTTCTTTTTCATCACCGCCATCATCATTATCTTCATCTTCTCTTCTTCTTCTTCTCCTCCTTCATCTTCTTTTCCTTCTCCTTCATCCTCTTCTTCATCATCATCAACTTCTTCTTCTTCTTCTAGTTCTTCTTGTTCTTCTTCTTCGATATCATCATCGTCATCGTCATCATCATTTTCTTCTTCTTTTTCTTCTTCTTCTATTTGTACTTCTACTTGCTCTTCTTCTTACTCTCCTTCTTCTTCTTCATCAACTTCTTATTCTTCTTGCTGTTACTTCTTCTTGTTCTTCTTCTTCTTCTTCTACATCTTCTTCCTCTACTTCCTCCTCTTCTTCTTCACGTTCTACTTCTTCATCTTCTTCTTCTTCCTCCTCATCTTATTCTTTATTATCTTCTTCTACTACTTCTTTTTGTTCTTCTTCTTCTTATTATTATTATTTTTCCTCTTCTTCTTTTTCTTCTTCTTCTTCTTCTTCTTCTTCTTTTACTTCTTCTTTTTCTTCTTCTTCATCTTCTTCTCTTTCTTCTTCTTCTACTTCTTCTACTTCTTCTTCGTCTTCTTCTTCTTCTTCTTCATCATCATCATCATTGCCTTCTTCTTCTTCTTCTTGTTCTTCTTCTTCTTCGTCTTCTTCCTCTTCTTCTTATTCTTTTTTGTCTTCTTATATTTCTTCTTCTTCTTCTTCCTCTTCTTCTTCTTCTTCTACCTCTTCTTCTTCTTCTTCTACCTCTTACTTCTTTTGCTTCTTCTTCTTCTTCTTCATCTACTTCCTCATCCTCTCCTTCTTCATCTTTTTCTTCTTCTACTTCTTCTTCTTCTTCATCTTATTCTTTGTCTTATTCTTCTACTTCTTCTTTTTCTTCTTCACCTATTTCTTCTTCTTCTTCTTCTTATTCTTGTTCTTCTACTTCATCTTTTACTTCTCTTCATCTTATTCTACTTCTTCTTCTTCTTCATCATCTTATTATTTATCTTCTTCTTCTACTTCTTTTTCACTTTTTTCATTTTTTGCTTCTTATTTTTCCTCTTCTTCTTAATCTTCTTCTTCTTCTTCTTCTTCTTCTCCTTCTTCTTCTTCTTGTTCTTCTTTTTCTTCTTCTTCTTCTTCACCTTCTTGTTCTTCCCTTTTCATCTTCTTCTTCTTCTTTTTCTTCTTCCTCCTCTTCTTCTTCTTCTCATTCTTCTTCTTCTTCTTCTTCTTCTTCTTCTTCTTCTTCTTCTTCCTCTCTTCTTCTTCCACTTCTTCTTCTTGTTCTTCTCCTTCGTCATCATCGCCTTCTTCTTCTTCTCATCTTCTCCTTCTTCTTCTTCATCTTCTTATTTTTATTCTACTTTTTCTTCTTCTTCTTCTTCTTCTTCTTGTCCAACATCTTCGTCTTCATCTTCTTCTTCTTCTTTTATTCTTCTTATTTTTCATCTACATCATCATCATCTACTTCTTATCCATCTTTGTCCTCATCTTCTACTTAATCATCTTCTACTTGTTCTTCTTCTTCTTCTTCTTCTTCTTCTTCTTCTTCTTCTTCTTTTTCTTCCTCTCCAACTTCTTCTTCTTTCTCTCCAACTTCTTCTTCTTCCTCTCCAACTATAACTTCTTCTTCTTCTTTTTCTTCCTATTACTTTTTCTTCATCTTCTTCTTCTTCTTCCTCTTCTTCTTCTTCTTCTACCTCTTACTTTTTCTTCTTCTTCTTCTGATACTTCTTCTTCTTGTTCTTCCACTTCTTCCCCTTTTTCCACTTCTTCTTCTTCTTCTTCTTCCTCGTCTTCTTCTTCTTCTTCCTCATACTTCTTCTTCTTCTTCGTTTTCTTCTTCTACTTCCTCCGTTTCTTTTTCATCTTCTATGTCTTCTTCTTCTTCTTCTAATTCAACTACTTCTTCTTCTACTTCTTCTTCTTCTTCTTCTTCTTTTCTTCTTCCTCTTCATCATCATCATCTTCTTCTTCATTTTCTTTTTCTTCTTCTTCTACATAATCTTCTTCTTCTTCTTCTACTTCTATTTCTTCATCGTCATCATCATTATCAGCTTCTTCTTCTTCTTCTCCTTCATCTCCTTTTTCTTCTCCTTCATCCACTTCTTCTTCATCTTCCACATCTTCTTCTTCTTCTTCTGGTTCTTCTTCTTCTTCTTTTTCAACATAATCTACTTCTTCTTCTTTTTCAACATAACCTTCTTCATCTTCTTCCTCATCTTCTTCTTCTTCTTTTTCATTACCGTCATCATCATTATCTTCATCTTCGTCTTCTTCTTCTTCTTCTTCTCCTTCTCCTTCATCTCCTTTTTCTTCTCCATTATCCTCTTCTTCATCATCTTCTACTTCTTCTTTTTCAAGTTCTTCTTGTTCTTCTTCTTCGATATCATTATCATCATTTTCTTCTTCTTCTTCTCCTTGTGCTTCTACTTGTGCTTCTTCTTCTTCTTCAACATCATCATCATCTACTTCTTATTCTTCTTCCCCTTACTTCTTCTTCTTCTTCTTCTTCTACTTCTTCTTCCTCTACTTCCTCCTCTTCTTCTTCATGTTCTACTTCTTCTCCATCTTCTTCATCTTCCTCTCCATCTTATTCTTTATCATCTTCTACTACTTCTTTTTCTTCTTCTTCTTCTTCTTCTTCTTCTTCTTCATCATCTTCTTCTTCTTCTTCTTCTTCTTCTTCTTCTTCTTCTTCCTTTACTTCTTCTTTAACTTCTTCTTTTTCTTCTTCTTCATATTCTTCTCTTTCTTCTTCTTCTTCTACATCTTCTTCTTCTTCATCTTCTTTACATTCTTCTTCTTCTATTTTTTTGTTCTTCTTCTTCTTCTTCATCCTCTTCTTCTCCTTCTTCTTCTTCTTCTTCTCTTCTTCTTCCACTTCTTCATCGTCTTCTTCTTCGTCATCATCATCATCATTGCCTTCTTCTTCTTCATCATCTTCTTCTTCATCTTCTTCTTCTTCTTCTTCTTCTTCCTCTTCTTCTTGTTCTTTTTTGTTTTCTTATACTTCTTCTTCTTCATCATCTTCTTGCTCTTCTTCTTCTTCTTCCTCTTCTTCTTCTTCTTTTTCCTCTTCCTCTTCTTCTTCCTCTTACTTCTTCTTCTACTTCCTCCTCCTCCTCTCCTTAATCTTTTACTTCTTCTAGTTCTTCTTCTTCTTCATCTTATTCTTTGTCTTATTCTTCTACTTCTTCTTTTTCTTCTTCATCCTATTCTTCTTCTTCTTATTATTCTTCTTCTTCTTCTTCTTCATCTTCTACTTCTTCTTCTTCTTCTTGTTTTACTTCTTCTTCTTCTTCTTCATCTTGTTATTTATCATCTTCTCTTACTTCTTTTTCTTGTTTTTCAACTTGTTCTTCCTCTTATTTTTCCTCTTCTTCTTAATCTTCTTCTTCTGCGTCTTCTTCTTCTCCTCCTCCTTCTTCTTCTTCTTCTTCTTTCTTCTTCTTCACGTTCTTCTTCTTCACTTTTCATCTTCTTCTCCTTCTTCTTCTTCTTCTTCCACTTCTTCCTGTTCTAATCCTTCTTCTTCTTCCTCTTCTTCTTCTTCCTCTCTTCTTCTTCTACTTCCTCTACTTCATCTTCTCCTTCGTCATCATCGCCTTCTTTTTCTTCTCATCTTCTCCTTCTTCTTCTCCATCTTTTTCATCTAATTGTACATCATTTTCTTCTTGTTCTTCTTCTATGTTTTCTTCTTTTACTTCTTCTTCTTCTTCATCTTCTTCTTCTTCTTCTTATTCTTATTATTCTTCTTCTTCTAATTCTTCCTCTTCTTCTTCTACTTCTCCTTCTTCTTCTTCTTCTTCTTCTTCTTCTTCTTCTTCTGCTTCCTCTTACTTTTTTCGCCTTCTTCTTCTTCTTCTTCCTTTGGTTTTTCTTCTTGTTCTTTTTCTTACTTTTTCTTCTTCATCATCATCTTCCTCTTCATTTTCTTCTTCTTATTCTTCTCCATCTTCGAATTTCTCTTCTTCTTCCTCCTCTTCTTCTTCTCCTTCTTCTTACTTGTTCTTTTTCTTCTTCTTCTTCTTCTTCTTCTTCTTCTTCGTCTTGTGCTTCTTCTTTTTCTTCTGCCTTTCCTTTGTCTGTTTGTTCT
>JAIUJO010000131.1:212500-225000 GCA_023846275.1 Vanilla planifolia | reverse complement strand
CTTACTTCCTCTTTGTCATCTTCTTCTTCTTCTTCTTCTTCTTCTTCTTCTTCTTTTACTTCTTCTTCTTCTTCTTCCTCATACTTCTTCATCTTCTTATCTTTCCTTTTCTTCATCTACTTCTTCATCATATTCTTCTTATTGTACTACGCCTTCTTTTTCTTCTTCTTTTTCTTCTTCTTCTTCATCTTCTCCTTCTCCTTCTACTCTTTCTTCTTCTTCTTCTTTTTCTTCTTCTTCTTCATCTTCTCCTCCTTCTAATCTTTCTTCTTCTTCATCATCATATTCTCCTTCTACTACTTCTTCTTCATAATCAGCATCATCATCATCATCATCTTCTTCTTCTTCTTCTTCGTCTCTTTATTCGTCTTCACCATGTTCTTCTAGTTCTTCTTTTTCTTCTTTTTCCTCTTCTTCTTCCTGTTTTTCGTGTCCTTCATCTTCATCTCCTTCTTCTTATTCTTCTCCTTCGTCTCCTTCTTCTTCTTCTCCATGTTCTTCTCATTCATTTGCTTCTTCTTCTTCTCCTCCTTTTTCTTCTTCTTCTTCTTCTTCTTCCTCTTCTTCTTCCTTTTCTTCTTCTTCTACTTCTTGTCCTTCCTCTTCTTATACTTCTACTATTACTACTACCACTTCTTCTTTTACTCCATCATCATCATCTTCTTCTTCTTCTCCTTCTTCTTCCTCTTCAACTTCTTCTTTTTCTTCTTCTTTATCATCATCTTCTTCATCATCTTCTTATTCATCTTCAACATCATCATCATCATCTTCTTCTACTTCTTCTTATTCTTATTCTTATTCTTATTCTCCTAGTAGTCCTTGTTCTTCTTGTTCTTCTTTATGTTCTTCTTCTTTTTTTGTCTCCTCCTTCTTCTTCTCCTTCTTATTCTTCTCCTTCTTCTTCTTCTTCTTCAACTTCTTTTACTTCTTCTCATTCATCTTCTTCTTCTCCTCCTTGTCCTTCTTCGTCTCCATCTTTTACTTCTTCTTTTTCTTCTTTCTTCTTCTTCTTCTTCTTCTACTAATACTACTACTATTACTACTGCTGCTGTTACTACTACTTCTTCTTTTTCTTCTTCTTCTTCTTCTTCATCTCCTTCTCCTTCTTGTTGTTCTTCTTATTCTTCTTCTTCTTCTTCTTCATTATCTCATCATCATCTTCTTCTACTTCTACTTCTTCTTCCTCATCATCATCATCTTCTACTTCTTATAATTTTTTTGGTTCTTCTTCTTCATCTTTTTCTTCTTCTTCTCCTATATCTTCTGCTTCTTCTTTTATCACTTCTTTCTCTTCTTCTTCTTCTTCTCATGCTTTACCATTTCTCCTTCTTCTCCTTCACCTTCTTCTTCTCCTTTTTCTCCTTCTCTTTCTTCTCCTTCTCCTTCTGCTTCTCTTTCTTCCTTTTCTCCTTCTTCTTGTCTCTCTTTTTCTCCTCCTTCTTCTTCTCCCTCTTCTTCATCTTCTTGTTCTTCTTATTGTTCTTATTCATCTTCATCTACTCCTTCTACAACTACTACTTATTCTTCTTTTTCTTCTTCTTCTCCATCTCCTTCTTCCTCTTCTTCTTCCTCTTAGTTTTCTTCTTCTTCTCCTTCTTCTTCTCCTTCTTCTTCTTCCACTTCTTGTTCTTCCTCATCTTCTTCTTCTCACTCTTCTTCTTTTTCTTCTTCCACTTACTTCTTCTTCTTCTTCTTCTTCTTCCTCTTCTTCTTCATCATTTAGTTCTTCTTCTTCCTCTTCTTCTTCTTCTACAACTTCTTCTTCTTCTTCTTTATCTTCTTCTTATACTTCTTTCTCTTCTTCATCTTCCACTTCTTCTTCCACTTCTTCTTTTCATTTTCTTCATATACTTCTTATTATTTTTCATCTTCTTCTTCCTTTTCTTCTTCTTTTGTTTCCTCTTGACCTTCTTCTTCTTCATCTTCTTCTTCTTCTTCTTCTTCTTCTTCTTCACCTGTTCTTCTTCTTCATCTTCTTCTTCCTCTTCTTCTTAAACTTCTTCTTCTCCTTCTTCTTCTTCTTCTTCTTCATCACTTAAATTTTCTATTTCTTCTTGTTCTTGTTCTTCCTCTACATCTCTTTCTTTTTCAACTTCTTCTTCTTCTTCTTCTAATTCTTCTTCTTTTACTACTACTTCTTCCTCTTCTCTTTCTTGTTCTTCTTCTCATTACTTTTTCTTCTTCTTCTTCTTGTTCTTCTTTTCATCATGTGCTTCTTCTTCTTCTTCTTCTTCCTCTTCTTCTACTTCTTGTTCTTGTTCTTCTTCATCTTCTTCTTCTTCTAATTTTATTCTTCTTCTTCCTCTTCATTTTTTTCATTTTCTTCTTCAACATCTTCTTCTACTACTACTACAACTTCTTCCTCTTCTTCTTCATCTTTTACTTCTTCATCTTTTATCTTCTTCTTATTCTTCTACATCATCTTCTACTTTATTATCTTCTTTTACTTCTTTTTCTTCTTCTTCTTCTTCTTCTACTTCTTCACCAACAACATCTTATTCTTCATCTTCTTTTTATTCTTCTTCTTTTCCTTCTTCTTCTTCATCTTTGACTTCTTCTTTTCTTCTTCATCTTCTTCTTCTTCTTCTTCTTTTTCTTCATCTTTTTCTTCTTCATCTTCTTCTTCTTCTTTTTTTTCTTCGCCTTCTTCTTCACCTAATTCTTCTTCTCCTACAATTTCTTCTTCTTCTTCCTCTTCTTCTTTATCATCTTCTTCTTCTTCTTCTTTTTCTTCTTCTTCTTCTTTTTCTTCTTCTGCTTCTTCTTCTTCTACTTCTTCTTCTTATTCTTCTTCTTCTTCTTCTTCTTTTTCTTCTTCATATTCTTCTTCTTCACTTTCCACTCTTCTTCTACTTCTTTTTCCTACTCTTCTTCTTCTTCTACAAATTCTTCTTCTTCACCTTCTTCTTCTTCTTCTTCTTATTCTTCTTCAGTTTCTTCTTCTTCACCTTCTTCTTCTTCTTCTTCTTCTTCTTCTTCTTATTCTTCTTCTTCTTTTCCTCCTCCTTCTTCTTCTTCTTCTTGTTTTTCACCTTCTTCTTCTTCTTCTTCTTCTTCTTCTTCTCCTCTATCTTCCCCTCCTCCTCCTTCTTCTTCTCCTTCTTCTCCTCCATCTTCCTCTCCTCCTCCTCCTTCTTCTTCTACTTCTTCTCCTTCTCATTTTTCTCTTTCTTCTTCTTCACCCTCTTCTTCTTCTCCTTCTTCTTCTTCTTCATCTTATTATTATCATTATTTCATTTATTGTTATTCTTCTTATTCTTCTTCTTCTTCTTCTTCTACAACTACTTGTTTTTCTTTTTTTTTCTACTTCTTTTTATTTTACTTACTTCATCTCCTTCTTCTTTTTCTTCCTCCTCTTCTTCTTCTTCTTCCTCTTCTTCCACTTTTTCTTCCATTCACTTCTTATTCTCCTTCTCCTTCATCTTCACCTTCTTCTTTTTATTCCTATTCTTATTCATCTACTACTACTACTACTACTACAACTTCTTCTTCTTCTTCTTTTTCTTTTCTTCTTCTTGTTATTCTTCTTCTTCCTCTTCTTCTTATTTTTCATCTTCTTATGCTTCTTCTTCTTCATCTTCTTCTTCTCCTTCTCCTCCTCGTTCTTCCTCTTTTCTGACCATATCACCTTCTTCTTATTCTCCTTCATCTTCTTCTACTTCTCCGTCTACTTCGTCTTCTTCTTCTTCTTCTTCTTCATCATCTTCTTCTTCTTCGTCTTTTCCATCTCCTTCTCCTTCTCTTACTTTTACTTCTTCTTCTCCTCTTTCTTCTTCTCCTCCATCTCCTTCTTTTACTTATTCTTCCTCTTTTTCTTCTTCTTGTACTTCTTCTCCATCTTTTTCTTCTTCCCCTTACTTTTTCTTAAACTTCTTCAACTTCTTTTAGTTCTTCTTTTTCTTCTTCTTCTTCCTCTTACTTCTTTTTTTTCTTCTTCCTCTTCTTCTTCTACTTCTTCTTCTTCTTCTTCTTCTTCTTCTTCTTCTTTTCGTTTTGTTCTTCTTCTTCTTCTTCTTCTTCCTCTTCTACTTCTTTTTCTTCTTCATCTCTACTTCTTCTTTTTCTTCTTCTTCTCCTTTTTCTTCTTCTTCTTCTTCATCATCTTCCTCTTAATCGTCTTGTTTTACTTCATTTTTTTCTACTTCTTCATCTTTTTCTTCTTCTCCTTCTTGTTCCTCTTCTTCTTCTTCTCCTTCTTCTTCATCTTCTTCTTCCTCTTCTTCTACTTCTCCTACTTTTACTTCTTCTTCTTCTTCTTCTAATAGTACTACTACTCCTTCACATTCTTCTTCTCTTACTTCTTGTTCTTCTTCCTCTTCTTCTCCTTATTCTTCTTCTTCTTCTTCTTCTCGTCTTCTTCTTCTTCTTCTTCTTCTTCATTATCTTCTTCTTCTAATCATTCTTCTTCTTCATCTTCTTCTTCTTCACCATCTTCTTCTTCTCCTCCTTCTTCTTCTTCTTCTTCTTCCTCGACAACTTCTTCTTCTTCTTCCCTTTTTCTTTTTCTACTTCTTTTTCTTCTTCTTCTTCTTCTTCTTCTTCTTCTTCTTCTCCTTCTCCTTCTTCCTCTTGTTCATCTAAATTTCTTATTCTTCTTCTTCTTCATTTTCTTCTTCCCCTTCTTCTTCTTCTTTTTCTTCTTCATCTTCTTCTTCTTTTACTTCTTGTTCATCTTCTTTCTCTTCTTCTTCTATTCCTTCAACTTCTTCTACTTCTTCATGTTCTTCTTCATCATCTTCTTCTTCTTTTTCTTCTTTTTTCTATTCTTCTTGTCTTTCCTCTTCTTCTTCTTCTTCTACTACTACTGCTACTGCTTCTTCTTCTTCTTCTTCAACTTTTCTTCATCTTCTTTTTCTTCTTCCTCTGAAACCTCTTCTTCTTCTTCTTCTATTCCTTTTTCTTCATCATCACCATCTTCTTCTTCTTCTTCGTAATCATCATCATCTTCTTCTTCTACTTCTTCTACTTCTTCTTCTTCTTCTTCTTCTTCTTGTCCTTGTTCTTCTTATTCTTCATCTTCTTCTTCTTTTTCTATTTCGTCTCATTCTTCTTGTAGTTCTTCTGATTCTTCTCTATCTTCTCCTTCTTATTCTTCTTCTTCAACTTCCTCTTCTCATTCATCTTCTTCTTCTTCTTCTTCTTCATGTCCATCATCCTCTTCTTTTTCTTCTTCTTCTTTTTCTTCCTTTTTCTTGTTCTTGTTCTTCTTCTTCTCCTCCTTCAATTCCTTCTACTACTGCTACTACTACAATTACTACTACTACAACTACAACTGTTGCTGTTACTTCTTCTTTTTCTTCTTCTTTTGTATCTTCTTCTTCTTCTCCTTCTTCTTCTTCTTCTCCTTCTTCTTCTTCTTCATTTTCTTCATCTGCTTCTTCTTCAACTTATTATTATTATTATTATTATTATTCTTCCTCCACTTTTTCATCATCGTCATCAGCATCATCTTTTTCTTCTTCATCATCGTCATCATCTTCTACTTCTTCTGCTTCATCAACATCTTCTTCTTCTTGTACTACATCTTCTTGTTCTTCTACTTCTTCTTCTATTTCCACTTTCTCTTCTTCTTCTTCATCTTCTTCATCTTCTTCTTCATCTTCTCCTTCACCTTCTTCTTCTTCCTCCTCTTTTTATTCTCCTTCCTCTTCTTCTACTTCTTCTTCTTCTTCTTCTTCTTCTACTTCTTCTTCTTTGCTGCTTTTCCTTTTCTCCGCTCCTTCTCCTTATTCTCCTTCTCCTCCTTCTCCATCTTCTTCTCTCCTTCTCGTTCTTGTCCATCTTTTTCTTCTCCTTCTAAATCTTCTTCTTTTCCTTCTTCTTCTCCCTCTTCTTCTTCGTCTTATTCTTCTTATTCTTCTTCTTCTTCTTCTTCTTCTTCTTCTTCTTCTAGTACTACTATTTCTTCTTCTTCTTCTTGTTCTTCCACTTAACTTTTCTTCTTCTTCTTCTTCTCCATCTCCTTTTTCATCTTCTCCGTCTGCTTCTTCTTCTTCTTCTTCTACTTCTTCTTCTTCTTCTTCTCATTCTCCTTCTTCCCCTGCTTCTAATCCTCCTCCTTCTTCTACTCCTCCTTCTTATCCTTCTCCTACTTCTCCTTCTCCTGCATCTTCTTCTTCATCTTCATCTTCTTCTTTTCTTTCTTCTTCTTGATCTTCATCTTCTCCTACTTCTTCTCCTTCTTCTTCTTCTTCTTCTTCTTCTTCTTCTTCTTCTACTTCTTTTTCCCCTCCTCTTACTTCTCCTTCATTTTCTTCTTCTTCTTCTTCTCATCCTCCCTCTTCCTCTTCCTCTACTACTTCTGCTTCTTCTTTGTCATCTTTCTTTTCTTCTTCATCTCCACCTCCTCCTCCTCCTCTTTCAACTTCTTCTTCTTCTTCATTTTCTTAATCTCCTCCTTCTTCTTCTTCTACTTCTTCTTTTTTCTTCTTCTCCTATTCCTTCTTCTTCCTGTTCTTCTTCTTCTCGATCTTCTGCTTCTTCTTCTTCTTCTCGTTCTTCTTCTTCTTCTTCTCCTTCTCCTTCTCCTTCTTCTTCTCCTTCTTCTTCTTCTACTTCTACGTCCTCTTCTTCTTCATCTTCTTCTACTACTACTTCTTCTTCTTCTTTTTCTTCATCTTCTACTTTATCTTCTTCTACTTCTTTTTCTTCTTCTTATTCTTTTTCTTCTTTTCTACTACTTCTTCATCATGATCATCTTCCTCTTCCTATCCTTCTTCTTCTTCTTCTTCTTCTTTTACTTCTTATTTTTCTTCTTCTTCTACTTCTACTACTACTTCATTTTCTTGTTCTTTTTTTCTTCTTCTTCTTCTTCTTCCTCTTCTTCTTATTCTTCTTCTTCTCCTGCTAATTCTTCTTCTTCTTCTTCTTCTTCTTCTTCCACTTCTTCCTCTTCTTCCTTTTCATGTTCTACATCTTCTTCTTCTTCTTCTATTACTACTTCTTCTTCTTCTTCTTCCTGTTCTTCTTCTACTACTAATTGTTCTTCTCCTTCATTATCATAATCTTCTTCTTCTATTACTACTACAATTTCTTCACCTTCTTCCTCTTCTTCATCATCCTCTCCTTCTTCTTCTTCTTCTTCTTCTTCTTTTTCTCCATCTTGTTCTTCTCCTTCTTCTTCTCCATCTTCCTCTTCTTCTTCTTCTTCTTCTTCTTCTTCTTCTTCTTCCACCTCTTTTTCTTCTTCTTATTCTTCTTCTTCTTCTCTTACTTCTTCTCTTTCTTCTTATTCTTCTTCTTCTTCCACCTCTTCTTGAACTTCTTCTTCCTCTTTACTTTCTTCTTCTTCTTCTTCTTCTTCTACTTCTTCTTCCTCTTACTTCTTCTTCTTCTTTTTCTTCCTCATCTCCATCTTCCTCTTCCACATCCTCTTCATCCTCTTCTTCTTCTTCTTAATCTTCTACTTTTTCTTCTTCTACTTTTATTCTTCTTCTTCTTCTTCTTCACCTTCTTCTTCTTCTTCTTCTTCTTCTTCTACCTCTTCACCATCTTCTTCTTCTCCTTCGTCTTCTCCTCCTCCTTCTTCTTCTTCTTCTTCTTTATAATCTTCATCTACTACTTCTTCTTCTTCTTCTACTTCTTCTTTTTCTTCTTCTTTTACTCCATAATCATCATCTTCTTCTTCCTCACCTTCATCTTCTTCTTCTTTAGCCTCTTCTTCTTCTTCTTCTTTTTCTTCTTCATCTTCTTCTTCTAATCCTTCTTCTTCTTCTTCTTCGCTCTTCTTCTTCTCCTACATCTTCTTCTTCTTCTTCTTCTCCTTCTCCTTCTTCTTCTTCTTCTTCTTCTTCTTCTTCTTCTTCTTGTTTTTCTTCTTCTACTTCCTCTTCTTTTGCTTCTTCTTCTACTTCTTCTTCTTCTTCTTTTTCTTCTTCTTGTTTAACATTATCATCATCGACATCTTCTTCTTCTTCTTTCTCTTCTTCTTCTTCTTCTTCTTCTTCTTCCTATTCTTCTTCTTCATTTTCATCTTCTTCTTGTTCTACTTCTTCTTCTTGTTCACCTTCTTCTTCTTCACATTATCCTCCTCCTTCTTCTTCTTCTTCTTCCTCTTCTTTTTCTTCTTCTTTTACTTCTTCATTTTCTTGTTTTTCTTCTTCCTCCTCCTCTCCTTCTTCTTCACCATCTTCTACTTCTACTTCTCCTCCTTCTCCTTCTTCTTCTTTTCCTTCTTCTTCTTGTCAATGTTCATCTTCTCATTATTCTTCAACTCCTTCTCCTTCTTCTCCTACTGTTCCTTCTTCTTATTATTCTTATTCTTCTTATTCTTCTTCTTCTTCTTCTTCTTAGTCTACTTCTTCTTCTTCTTCTTCTTCCCATTCTTCTTCTCTATCATTTTCTTCTTCTTCCTCTTCTCCATCTTCTCGCTGTTCTTCTTCTTCTTCTTTTTCTTTTTCTTTTCCTTCCTCTTGTTCTTCTTCTTCTTCTTCTTCTTCTTCTTCTACTTGTTCTTCATCTTCTTCTTCGTCTTCTTCTTCTTTTTCTTCTTCTTTGTCTTCTTCATCTTTTTCTTCTTCATATCCTTTATCTTCCTCTTATTCTTTTTCTTCTTCCTCTTCTTCTTTTTCATCTTCTTCATCTTCTTCTTAATCATCATCTACTTCTTCTACTTCTTCCTCATTTTCTTCGTCTTCTACTTCTTCATCATTTTCTTCTTCTTCTACTTCTTCCTCTTCTTCTTCTTCTCCTTCTTCTTTGTCTCCGTCTCTTCTTCTACTGCTTCTTCTTCTTCCTCTCGTTCTTCTCTTATTTTTATTCTTTTACTTCTTCTTCTCATTCATCTTCTTCTTCATCTTCTTGTCCATGTTCTTCCTCTTCTTCTTTTTCTTCTTCTTCTTTTTCTTCTTCTTCTTTTTCTTCTTTCTTTTTCTTCTTTTTCTTCATCTTCTTCTCCTTGTTCTTCTTCTTCTTCTTCTTCTTCTAATACTAATACTACTACTACTACTACTACTTCTTCCTTTTTTCTTCTTCTTCCTCTTCATCTTCTTCTTCTTCTTCTTCTTCTTGTGTATTTTCTTATTCTTATTGTTCTTTTTCTTCTCCTTCTTCTTCTTCATAGTTATCGTTATCTTCTTCTTCTTCTTCCTTATCATCTTCTACGTCTTCTTCTTCTTCGTCATCATCTTCTACTTCTTGTTCTGCTTCTTCTTCTTCTTCTTCCTCTTCTTCTTCTTCTTCTCCTTCTCCTCCTCCTCCTTCTTCTGTTACTTTTGTCTCTTCTTCTTCTTTATCTTTTTCTTCTTCTTTTTCTTCTCCTTCTCCTTCCTCTTCTTCTTTCTCTTCTTAATCTTCTTCCTCTTCTTCTTCTTCGCATGCATTTCCTTTTCCTCTTCTGCTCCTCCTTCTCCTTGTTCTCCTTCTCATCCTTCTCCTTCTCCTTCTTCTTCTTTTAATCCAACTTCTCCTTTTCTTCTCCTTCTTCTCTGTCATCTTCTGCTCCTTTTCCCACTTTTTCTACTTCTTGTTCTTCTTTTTGTTCTCCCTCTACTTCTTCTTTTTCTTCTTCTTTTTTTCTTCATCTTCTTCCCCATCTCTTTCTTCATCTACTTGTTCCATTTACTTTTTCTTCTTCCTCTTCTTCTTCTTCTCCTTCTTCTTCTTCTTCCACTTGTTCTCCATCTTCATCATCTTCTTCCTCTTCTTCTTTTTCTTCTTCCTCTTACTTCTTCTTCTTCTTCTTCTTTTTCTTCTACCTCTTCATCATCATCATCATCAACTTCTTCATCTTCTTCTTCCTACTACTCCTCTTCTTCTTCATCTTCTACTTCTTCTTCTTCTTCTTCTTCTTCTTCTTTATCTTTTTTCTTCTTCTTCTTCTTCTTCTTCTCCTTCTTCTTCTTCTTCTTCTTCTTCTTATTCTTATTCTTCTTTTCTTCTTCTTCTTCTTCTTCATCTTCTTCTTTCTCTTCTTCTTCTCCTTCTTCATTATCACCGTCTTCCTCTTCTTTTTCTTCTTCTTCTTCTTCATCGCCTTTGCCTTTTTCTGCTTCTTCTAGACCTTCTTCCTTTTCTCCTTCTTCTTCTTCTTCTTCTTCTTCTTCCTCCTCCACTTCTTAAACATCATAATCTTCTTCTTCTTTTTCTTCTTAATTTAAATTTTCTACGTCATCTTCTCCTTGTTCTTATTCTTCTACTTCTTTTACTTTATATTTTCTTCTTCATCTTTTTCTTCTTCTTCTTCTTCTAATTCTTCTTCATCTTCTTCTTCTTCTTCTTCTTCTTCTCCTCCTCCTTCTTCTTCTTCTTCTACTTCTTCTTCTTCCTTTTCTTCTTATTCTTATTCTTCTTTTTCATCAACAACTTCTACATCTTCCTGTGCTTCTGTTTCTTCAACTTCTTCTTCTTCTTCTTCTTCTTCTTCCTCTTCTTCTTCTTCTCTTCCTTCCTCTTCATTTTATTCTCTTTCTTCTTCTTCTATTACTACTTATTTTTCCTCCTCTTCTTCTTCATATTCTACTTCTTCATTTTTTTTCTACTTCTTCTAGTTGTTCTGCTTCATCATCTTCTTCTGTATCTTCTTCTTTTACTTTTTCTTTTTCTTCTTCTTCTTCATCATCTTCTTCTTCTTCTTCTTCTTATTTTTCTTCTTCTGGTTGTTGTTCTTCTTCCTCATTATCATCATCTTCTTCTTCCTCTTCTTCTAATTCTTATTTTCTTCTTCTTCTTCTTCATCATCTTCTTCTTCTTCTACTTTTTCTACTTCTTCTTCTACTTCTTCTTCTTCACCTTCTTCTTCTCCTCCTACTTCTTCTTCTTCATCATCATCATCTTCCTCTTCTTCTTCTTCTTCTCCTTCTTCTACTTGATCTTCTTCTCTTTCTTCTTCTTCTTCTTCTTCTTCTTCTTTTACTTTTTTTTCTTCTTACTTTTCTTCTTCTTCATCATCATCAACTTCTTCTTCTTCTTCCACTTTTTCATCTTCCCCTTCTTCTTCATCTTCATCATCAACTTTCTCTCTTCTTCTTTCTATTCTTCTTCTTCTTCTTCTTCACCTTCTTCTTCTTCACCTTATTCTTCTTCTTCTTCTTCTTCCTTCTCTTCTTCTTCTTCTTCTTCTTCTTCTTCACCTTCTTCTTCTTCTTCTGCTTCTTCTTCTTCTTCTACTTCTTATTCTTCTTCTTCTTCTTCTTATTCTTCTTCTTATTCTGGTTATTCTTCTTCTTCTTCTTCTTCTTCTCTTCTTCTTCTTCTTCTTCTTCTTCTTCTTCATCTTGTTCTTCTTCTTCTTCTTCTTTCTCTTCTTCTTCTTCTTCTTCTTCTTCTCTTTCTTCTTATTCTCCTTCTTCTCCTTCTTCTTCTTCTCCTGCTTCTTTTTCTCCTTCCTCTTCTTTTCCTTCTCCTTTTTCTAATCTTCTTCATCTTCTTTTTCTTTGTCTTCTGATTCTTATTCTTCTTGTTCTTCTTCTTCTTCTTCATCTTCTACTACTTCTTCATCATCATCTTCTTCTTCTCCTTCTTCTTCATCTTCTTCTTATTATTCTTCTTCTTCTTCTTCCTACATTTTGTTCTTCTTTATCTTCTTCTTCCTCTTGTTCTTCTTCCCCTTCCTTCTTCTTCAACTTCTTCTTCTTCTTCTACCTCTTACTTCTCCTTCATCTACTTGTTCTACTTCTTTTTCTACTACTTCCTCTCCTTCTTCTTTTTCTTCTTCTTTTTCTACCCCTACTTCTTTTATTTCTTCATCATCTTCTTCTTCTTCTTCTTCTTCTTCTTCTTCTTCTTCCTCCTCTTCCTCTTCCTCTTACTTTACCTTCTTCTTCCTCTTACTGCACCATTTTCATCATCTTCTTCTTCTTCTTCTTCTTCTTTCTCTAACTTCTTCTTCTTCTTCGTGTTCATCTTCTTCATCATCTTCTTCTTCTTCTTCCTCTTTCTTTTTCTTTTTCTTCTTTTACTTCTTTTTCTTCTTTTTCTTCTTCTTTTTCTTCTTCTTCATCATCATCAACTTCTTCTTCTTCTTTTGCTTCTTCTTTTACATGTTCTTCTTCTTCATCTTTTACTTTTTCTTCATCTTTTCATTCTCCTACTTCTTCTTTTTGTTCTTCTTCTTCGTCACCTTCTTCTTCTTCTTCACCTTCTTCTTCTTCTTCTTCTTCTTCCTCTTATTCTCCTTCTTCTTCTTCTTCTTCTTTACCTTCTTCTTCTTCTTCTTGTTCTCCATCTTCTTCCTCTTCTTCTTCATCGTCATCTTCTTTATCTTCTTCTTCTACTACTACTTCTTCTTCTTCTTCTTATTCTTCATAATCATCGTCTTTTCTTCCTCATCTTCACATTCATCATCTTTTACTACTACTTCTTCTTCTTATTCTTCTTCATCACCTTCTTGTTTCACTCCTTCTTGATCGTCTTCTTCTTTTCCTATTCTTCTTTTTCTTCTTCTCCTTCTTCTTATTCTTCTTCTTCTTCTCCTTCTTCATCATCATCTTCTTCTTTTTCTTCTTCTTTTCTTCTTCTTCTTCTTCTTCTTCTTCTTCTTTTACTCCTTTATGATCTTCTCC
>JAIUJO010000131.1:207500-210000 GCA_023846275.1 Vanilla planifolia | reverse complement strand
CTACTTCTTCTTCTTCTATTTCTTCCACTTCTTCTTCTTCTTCTTCTTCTTCCACCTCTTGTTAATCATCTTTTACTTCATCTTCTTCTTCCTCTTCTTCTTCTACTACTTCCTCTTCTTCTTCTTCTTCCTCTTCTTCTTCTTCCTCTTCTTCTTCCTCTTCTTCTTCTTTTAATCTTCTTCATCTTCTTCTTCTCATTTTTCATCTTCTTCTTCCTCTTCTTTTTTTCTTCTTCTTCTTCTTCTTTATCTTCCTCTTTGCCTTCTTCTTCTTCTCCTACTTCTTCTATTATTTCTTCTTCTTCTACTACTTATCTTGTTGTTGTTCTTGTCGTTCTTCTTCTCCTTCTTCTTCTTCCTTTTCTTCTTCAATATTTTCTTCTTCTTTTCTTCTTCTTCTTCATCATCACGTAAATTTTCTACTTCTTCTTCTTCTTATACTACTTCTTTTTCTTCTTCTTCTTCTAATTCTTCTTCTTCTTCATCTTCTACTTCTTCTTCTTCTTCTTCTACTACTACTTGTTCTTCTTCTTCTTCTTCATCATCATCTCCTTCTACTTCCTCATCAACTTCTTCTTCTTCTTCTTCTTCCTTTTCTTCTTCCTTCCTTTTCTTCTTCTTCATCGCCATCTTCTTCATGATCTTGTTCTTCATGTTCTTCATCGTCGTCATCATCATCTTCTTCTTCAACTTCTTCTTCTCCTTCTTCTTCTTCTACTTCTCATTCATCTTCTTCTTCTTCTCCTTCTCTTTCATTTTCAGCTTCTTCTTTTTCTTCATCTTCTTTTTCTTCTTTTTTTTTTTTCTTCTTCTTCTATTACTATTACAATTACTACTGCTGTTGCAACTTCTTCTTCTTCTTCTTCTTCTTCTTAATCACCTTCTCCTTCTTCTTCTTCTTCTTTATCTCCTTCTTCTTGTTCTTCTTCTTCTTCTTCTTCTTCTTTTTCTTCTTCATCATCATCATCATCTTCTTCTTCTTAATCTTCTATATCATGATTATCATCTTCTACTTCTTCTTCTTCATCATCATCATCTTTTACTTCATCTTCTTCTTGTTTTGCTTCTTCTTCTTCTTCTTCTTCTCCTACATCTTCTTATTCTTCTTCTTCTTCTTCTTCTTCTTCTTCTTCTTCTACTTCTGCTCCAACATCTTATTTTTCTTCTTCTTCTATCATTTCTTGTTCTTGTTCTTCTTCAGTATCTTCTTCTTCTTCTTCTTCTTCTTATTGCTCTTATTCTTCTTCTTCATCATCATCATTATCATCTTCTTCTACTACTACTACTTCTTCATCATCATCATCTTCTGCTTCTTCTTCTTCTTGTCTTGCTTCTTCTTCTTCTTCTAATCCTACATCTTCTTCATCTTCTTCTTCTATCGCTTCTTTATCTTCTTCTTTTTCGACTTCTTCTTCGTCTTCTTCTTCTTCTTCTTCTCATGCTTTACCTTTTCTCCTTCTTTTCCTTCTACTTAATCTCCTTCTCCTTCTCTTTCTTCTTCTTCTTCTTCTTCTTCTCCTTCTCTTTCTTTTTCTTCTCCTTCTTATCTCTATCTTCTTCTTCTCCTTCTTCTTCTCCTCTTCTTCTTCTTATTCTTCTTCTTATTCTTCTCATTCTTCTTCTTCTACTACTACTACTTCTTATTCTTCTACTTCTTCTTCTCCATCTCCTTCTCCTCTCTTCTCTCCTCTTACTTTTTCATCTTCTTCTCCTTCTTCTTTTACATCATCTACTTGTTCAGCTCCTTCTTCTTCTTAGTCTTCTTTTTTTCTTCTGCTTACTTTTTCTTCTTCTACATCTTCTTCTTCTTCCTCTTCTTCTTCTTCTTCCTCCTCCACTTCTTCATCATCTTTTACTTCTGCTTCTTCCTCCACTTCTTCTTTTACTTTTTCTTCTTCTTTAACATCTTCTTCTACTTCTTCCACTTCTTCTTCTTCCCCTTCTTCCTCTTCTTCTTTTTTTCATCTTCTTCATCTTCTTCTTCTTATCTTTCATCTTCTTCTTCCTCTTGTTTTTCTTCTTCTTCTTCTTCTTCTTTTGCTTCCTCTTTGCCTTCTTCTTAATCTCCTACTTCTTCTTCTTCTTCTTCTTCTTCTTCTTCTCCTTCTTCCCCTTCTTCCACTTCTTCTTGTTACTCTTCTTGTTCGTCATCATCATCATCATCTTCTTCTTCTTCTTCTTCTTTTCTTCTACTTCTTCTTCATCATCATCTCTACTTCTTTTTTTTTTGTTCTTCTTTTTCTTCTTCTTCTTCTTATTTTTCATCTTCTTCTTCCTCTTCTTTTTCTTCTTCCTCTTCTTCTTTTTCTTCCTCTGTGCCTTCTTCTTCTCGTACTTCTTCTTCTTCTTCTTCTTCTTCTTCTTCATCTTCATCTTCTTCTACTACCTCATTTCCTTTTTCTTCTTCTTCCTCTAATTCTTCTTCCTCTTCTTCTACTTCTTCTTTTTCTTCTCCTTCTTCTTGTTCTTCATCTCAACACTTTCTCTTCTTCTACTTCCT
>JAIUJO010000131.1:162500-175000 GCA_023846275.1 Vanilla planifolia | reverse complement strand
TTCTTGTTCTTTTTCTTCCTCTTCTTCTTCTTCTTCCTCTTCTTTTTCTTTTTCTTCTTCTTCTTCTTCTTCTTCTTCTTCTGCTTCTTCTTCTTCTTGCTCTTCTTCTTTTATCCCTTCTTCTTCTTCTTCTTCTTCTTCTTCTACTTGTTCCTAATCCTCTTCCTCTTCTTCTTCCTCGACTTGTTTTTCTTCTTTTTCTTCTTATTCTAATTCCTCTTCTATTTCTTTTTCTTCTTCTTCTCCATCTTCTTCTACTTCATCTTCTTCTTATTCTACTTATTATTATTATTATTGTTATTATTATTATTATTATTGTTATTCTTTTTCTTCTTCTCTTCTTTTTATTCTTGTTCTTCTTCTTCTTCATCTTCCTCTTCTTCTTCTTCTTCTTTTTCCTCTTCATCTTCCCCTTCTTCTTCTTCTTTCTTCATATTCTTCTTCCACTTCTTCACCTCCCCCTTCTTCTTCGTTGTCTTACTCTTCTCCTTCTCCTTCATCTTTCTCCCTAATCCTTAATCACTATTCCCTTTATCTATAATCACAAATTCCTAATCTCTATCCTAAATCCTACATCTCTTATTTCTAATCTTTATTTGCTATCCCTAATCACTATTCTCTAATCTCTAATTCTTAGTCTTAAATCCCTAATCTTTAATCACTAATCCTTAATAATTAATCCCTTAATTCTTAGTCCCTAATCATAAATTCTTTATTCTTTAGTTTCTAATCCCTAATCCTAAATCCCAATCCCGCATCCCTGAGTTGTCTCTTCTTCCTCTTCCTCCTTTACTTCTCCTTGTTCTTCTTCTTCTTCCTTTTCCTCTTTTCTTCTTCTTCGTTTTGTTTTTCTTCTTCCCTATCTTTGCCTTCTACTTCTTCCTCTTCTTCCTTATTTTCCCCTTCTTCTTTTTCTTCTACTAATTATTCCTCTTCTTCTTCTTCTTTCTCTTCTTCTTCTTCTTTTTCTTCTTCTTTTACTTCTTCTTCTTCTTCTTCTTCTACGTCATCTTCTTCTTGCTCTTCTTTTTTCCTCTTTTTCTTCTTATTCTTTTTCTTCTTTTTCTTTTTCTTCTTCTTCTTCTTCCTCCTCCTCTACCTTTTTTTCTTCTTCTTCTTCTTCTTCTCTTTCTACTAATCCTTCTTCTTCTTTTCTTCTTCCTCTTCTACTTCTTCTTCTTCTTCCTTTTCTTCTTGTTCTTCTACTTCTTCTTCTTCATCGTCTTCTTCCTCTTCTTCTTCTTTGTCTTCTTCTTATTCTTCTTCCTCTTCTTCTCCTTCTTCTTCTTCTTCTTCTTCCTCTACATCTACTTATATTTCTTCTTCATCTGCATCTTCTTCATCTTCTTCTTCCTCTACTTCTTCTTCTCCTTTTTCTTCTTCTTCTTCTTGTTCGTCATCATTTTCTTCTTCTCTTCTTCTTATTCTTCTTTTTCTTCTTCATCTTCCTCTTCTTCTTTATCCTCTTGATCTTGCTCTTCTTCTTCTTCTCCATCAATTTATTCACTTTTTAATTCTTCTTCATATTACTCTTCTCCTTCTTGTTCTTCTTCTTCTTCTTCCTTTTCATCTTCTTCTTCTTCTTCCTCTTCTTCATCTTTTTCTTCTTCCTATTCTACTTCTTCATCTTCTTCTACTACCCCTACTACTTCTTCTTCTTCTTCCTTATTTTCTACTTCTTCATCATCTTCTTCCTCTTCTTTGTCGTCTTCCACTTCTTGTTCTTCTTCTTCTTCTTCTACATATTCTTTTTCTTCCTTTCCTTCATCATCATCCTCTTCTTCATCATCATCTTCTTCTTCTTCTACTTGTTCTTCTTCTTTTTTCGTCTTCTTCATCTTCTCCTTCTACTTCATAATTGTTAATCATTGTTCCCTAATCATTATCCTTAATCCCTCCCTCCTTAATCTCTCATCTCTAAATCTATCATGCCTAAACCATTCCTCACAAATCCCTAATCTCTAATCCTTAATCCATCTTAAATCCATAATCCATAATCTACAATCCCTAATCCTTAAACCCAAATCCCTAACCCTTAATTCTCAATGCCAAATCCATAACCCGTAATTATTAATCCCTAATCCCTCATCCATAATTGCTAATCCTTAATCCATAATCTCTAATCTCTAACACTATATCTCAAATCCTTAAACTCTATTCCTTAATACCTAATCCCTAAGTCCTAATCTATAATCAATATTTGTCATCCCAAATCTCTAATACATAATCCCTAACCTTAATGGCTAATCCTTAATCCTTAATCCCTAATCTTAATCTCTGATGCTAATCTTATTTCTTTAATCTCTAAATCTTATATTTTAAATCCTTAATCTCTAATCTCTAATCTATAAACCCTAATCCCTATTCTCTAATCCCTAACCCTTAATCCTAAATTCCTAATTTTCTTCTCCATCGTCTTCTTCTTCCTCTGCCATTTCTTCTTCTTCTCCTCCTTTTTCTTCTTCTCCTTATTCGTCTTCTTCTACTACTTGTTCTATTTCTTCTTCTTCTTCTACTTCTTCTTCTTCTTCCTCTTCTTCTTCTTCTTCATCTTTTTTTTCTTATCTTCTTCTTGTTCTTCTTTTTCTTGTTCATCTTCATCTTCTTCTTCTTCTTCTTTTTTCTCTTCGTCATTCTCTACTTCTTCTTCTTCAACTTATTCATGCTCTTCTTCTTCTTCTTCTTCTTCTTCTTCTTACTCTTCTCCTTCTTCATCTTCTTCTTCTTCTTTCTCCTCCTCCTCTTCTTCCTCTTCTTCCCCTTCTTCTGCTTCTTCTTCTTCTTCTTATTACTTATCTTTCCCTTCTTTTTTTATTACTTCTTCTTCTTTGTCTTCTTCTTGTTCTTAATCGTTTTCATGCTTTTCTTGTTTTTGTTCTTCTTTTTCTTCTTCTTCTTCTTATTCTCCTTGTTCTTCTTATTCTTCATCTTCATCTCCTACTTCTTCACCTTCTTCTTCATAACCTATAATCTCAATTCCCTAATCTGTACTCCTTATTCCCAAATCCCTAATCCTTAACCCCTAATCCCTAATCCATCTCTTCTTCCTCTTCTCCTCTTCTTTTTCTTCTTCTTCTTCTTCATTTTCTTCTTCTTCGTCTTCTTCTTATTCCCCTTACACTTGTTCTTCTTCTTCTTCCTCTTCTTCTTTTCCTTCTTCTTCTTATTCCTTTTCTTCTTCTTCTTCTTCTTCTTCTTCTGCTTCTTCTTCTTCTTCTTCTTCTTCTCCTTCTTCTTCTTCATCAAATTCTTCTTCTTCTTCTGCCTCTTCTTCTTCTTCCACTTCTTCTAATTCTTCTTCTTTTCTTATTCTTCTTCTTTTTCTTCTTCCTCTTCTTCCTCTTCTTCCTCTTCTTATTCTTCTTCTACTTCTTCTTCTTCTTCTTCTTCTCCCTCTTCGTCTTCTTATTCTTCTTCTCCCTCTTCTTCTTCTTGTTCTTCTTGCTCTTCACCTTCTTCTCTTTCTTCTCCTTCTTCTTCTTCTTCTTCTTCTTCTTCTCCTCCTCCTCCTCCTCCTCCTCCTCCTCCTTGTTCTTTTTACTCTTCCTCTTCTTCTTCTCCTTCTTCCTCTTCCTCATCATCTTCTTCTTCTTTTTCTTCTTCTTATTATTCTTCTTCTTATTGTTGTTGATCTTCTTTTACCCTTTCTTTCTCTTTCTTCCTCTTCTTCTTCTACTTCATCTTCTTCTGCATCTTCCTCTTTTTCTTCTTCTTCTTCTTCTTCCTCTTCTTCTTCTTCCTCATCTTCTTGTTCTTCTTCTTCTTCGTCGTCTTCTTTTTCTTTCTCTTCTTACACTTCTTCTTCTTTCTCTTCTTCTTCTTCCTCTTTTTTATTTTCTTGTTCTTGCTCTTCTACTTCTTCTTATACTTCATCTCCTTCTTCTTCTCTTTCTTTTTCTTCTTCTTCTTCTTGTTCCTTTTCCTCTTCTTCTTCTTCTTCGTCATTTTCTTTTTCCACTTTTTCCCTCTTCTTCTCTAACATCTTCTTCTTTTCTCTCATCTTCTTCTTTAACTTCTTCTTCTTCGTCGTCGTCTTCTCGTTCCTTTTTTTTCTTATTTTTCTTCTTCACCTCGTTCTTTTTCCTTTTGTTATTTTTATTCTTCTTTTTCGCCTATTTCTTCATCTTCTACTTCTTTTTTTTCTTCTTCTAATACTTCTTCTTCCTCTTCTTCTTTCATGATCCCCAATCGATCCCTAATCCCTAATATTTAATCCCTTATCTCTAATTCTTAATCTTATCCCTAATCCTTAAACCCTAATCGATAATCCCTAATCTTTAATCCCTAATTCCTAATCTCTAGTCTCTTATCTCTTATGCTTAATCCCAATCCCTCCCATCCTAAGCTCTAATTCCTAATCCCTTATCCTTAATTTTTAATCCTTAAACCCTTATCCTAATTATAACCATTTAATCTCTGATCATTAATCCGTAATCTCTAATCACTAATCTCTAATCCTTGATAATCCAAAATCCCTATTCCTTAATCCCTAATCTTAAATTCCTAATCGATAATCTTTAGTAATTAACCTTTTAATCCAAAATCTCTAATCCCTAATCATTAATCACTTTATCCCTAATCTCTCCTTCCAAATCCTTAATCCCTAATCCCATTTTACTTATTCCTTAGTCTTAACTCTTTAATCCCTAATCCTTAATCCCTAAACCCTAATACCTAATTGCTAATCCATAATCCCTAGTCCCTGATCATTAATCTCAAACTGATAATCCCTAACATCTAATCCCCAATCCCTTCCTCTCTAATCCTTAATCACTAAGAACCCCTGATTCCTAATCCATCACTTCATCATCCTCTACTTATTCTTCTACTTTTTGCTCGTCTTCTCCTTCTTTTTCATCCTCTTCTTCTTCATCATCTACCTCATTTTCTTCTTCTTCATTTTATTCCCCTTCTTCCTTTTTTTCTTCTTCCTCTTCTTCTTCTTCTTCCTCCTCTTCTTCTTCTTCTTCTCCATCTTCTTTCTTCTTCTGCCTTTACTTCTTCTTCTTCTTCTTCTTCTTCTTCTACTTCTTCTTCCTCTTCTTCTTCTTCCCCATCTTCTTCTTCTTCTTCTTCCTCTTCTCCTTCTTATTCTTCTTCTTCTTCTTCTCCTTCATACTTATTTGTTCATTCTTATTTCTTCTTTCTTCTATCTTCTTTCTTCTTTCTTCTTCCAACTTCCTTCCTCCTTCCTTCTTCCATCTTCCTTCTTCTTTCCTCTTGCCTTCTTCCTATCTTCTTTCTTCTTCTTTCTTCTTTTTCTTCTTCCTCTTTTTCTTCTTCTTCCTCCTCTTCTACATCTTCTTTCTCCCTTCTTCATTTGTCCTTCTTCCTTGGCCCTAATCCTTCATCCTTAATTCCTAATCCTTATTCCATAATCACTAATCCATCGTTAATCTCCAACCCTTGATCTTTAATTTCTTTCTAAAACTTTATACTTAGTACCTAATCCCTAATCCTTAATCTCTAATCTATAATTCCTAATCCCTAATCTCTAATCCATAATTCCTAATCTTTAATCACAAATCTCTAATCCTTAATCCCTTATCTCTAATGTTAATACTAATCCATTAATCTCTAATCCCTAATCTCTAATATCAAATCCTACATCCTTAATCACTAATCTCTAATTTTTAACCCTAATCTGTATTCGTTGATCCTTAATCCCAAACCTTGAATTCTAAATCCCTAATCCTTAATAATTAATCAATTAATTCTTAATCACTAATCATTAATCCCTAGTCTTTAATTGCTAATCCTTAATCTCGAATCCCTTATCATTAATCTCTAATCTCTATTCCCTTATCCATAATCCCTAATCCTAAATCCCCAATCTTTTGTTAATTCCTTCAACCTTAACAAAAAATTTATAATCTTTTGTCATTAATCCCTTCATCCTTAATGTCTAATCCTTAATCCCTATTCCTATTAATTATTCCATAATCCCTACTCTCTAATGCTTAATCCTTAACACTTAAGCCCTAATCCCCAATTGCTAATCCATAATTCATTATCCTTAATCTCTAATCCATATTGCTTAATACCTAATCCCTCTCTCTAATCCCTAATACCTAATCTCTAATCCCTAATCCATCCCTCCCTAATCTGTAATCCGTATTCCCCAATCTAGATTCCTTAATCTATCCCCTTTTAATTCGTAATCCCTAATCCATCTCGTCTTTTTGTTCCTCTTATTTTTCTTTCTCTTCTTCTTCCTCTTCTTCTTTTTCTTCCTCCTCCCCTTCTTATTCTTCTTCCATATTGTTCTTCTTACTCTTCTTCTTCCTTTTCTTCCTCAACTTTCTCTTCTTCTTCTTCTTCTTACGTCTTTCTTTTCTTCTTCTTCTTCTTCCTCTTCCTCTTCTTCTTCTTCCTCTACTTTTTCTTTTTCTTCTCTTTCTCCTTCTTTTCTTGTTCTTCTTGGTCCTCTTTTCTGTTTTCTTCTCCTCCTCCTCCTCCTCCTTCTTCTTCTTCTATTTCCTATACTTCTTCCTCTTTTGTTTCCCTTTTTCCTACTCCATCTCCTTCTTTTCCTCTTTCTCCTTCTCCATCTCCTTCTCCTACTCCTCCTCCTTCTCTTTCTCGTTCTCCATCTCCTTCTCCTTCTCTTTCTCCTTCCTTTTCCTCCTTCTTCTCATCCTCCTTCTCCTTCTCTTTCTCCTTGTTCTTCTTCTTCTCCTTCTCCTTCTCTTTCTCGTTATCCATCTCCTTCTCCTTCTCTTTCTCCTTCCCCTCCTCCTTTTCCTCCTTGTCCTCATCCTCCTTCTCCTTCTCTTTCTCCTTGTTCTTCCTCTTCTAACTCTTCTTCTTTTCCCTTTTTTCTTCTTCCTTCTTTCTTCTTCGTTCTTCCTTCCTACTTCCTTCTTCGATCTTCCTTCTTCCTTCCTCCTTCCTCCTTCCTTCTTTCTTCCTTCTTTCTTCTTCCTTCTTCTTTATTCTTCCACTTCTTCTTCCTTTTCTTTTTCTTCTTCTTCTTTTTGCTCCTCCTCTTCTTCTTTTGTCTTTCTTCTTTCTTCCTTCTTCCTTCTTCCATCTCCCAACTTCCTAATTGCTAATCCTTAATCCCTAATTGCAAATCCATCCCTAATCTCTAATTCTTGATCTTTAATCCCTTACCTCCAATCCTTAATCTCTAATGCATAAACTTTAATCCATTATGCTTAATCCTTAATAACTAATCTCTAATCCCTTATCCATAATCCCTAAACTCCAATTCTTAAACCTTAATCCTTAATCTTTAATCATAAATTCTTAATCCTTATTCTCTAATCCCTAATTTCTAACACTAATCTTAATCAATTAATTTCTAATCTCTAAACTCTAATATCTAACCCTAAATCATACATCAGTAATTACTAATCTCTAATCCTTAATTCGTAGTCCCTATACCCTCATCCCTAATCCCATATCCTCAGTCCTTAACCTCTAATCATTAATCACTACTCCATCGCCTCTTAAGCTTCTTTTTCTTCTTCTTCATCTTCTTCTTTCGCTTCTTCCTCTTCTTCTTCTTCCTCCTTATTTTCTTCTTCTTCCTTCTCTTCTTTTGCTTCTTCCTTACCTTCTTCTTCTTCTACTTCTTCTTCTTCCTTCTCTTCTTCCACTTCTTCCGTGCCTACTTCTTCCTCTTCTTCCTCTTCTTCCTCTTCTTCCTCTTCTTCCTCTTCTTCTTCTTCTTCTTCTTCTTCTCCTTTTTCTTCTTCCTATTCTTCATTTTTTACTTCTTCTTCTTCTTCTTCTTTGACTACCTCTTCTTCTTCTTCTTCCTCTTCTTCTTCTTCTTCTTCTTCTGCTTTATCTTCTTCATCCACTTTTTCCTTTTCTTCTTCTCCTTCTTCTTCTATTCTTATTCTTCTTATTCCTCTTCGTCTTCCTTTTCTTCTTCTTCTTCTTCTATTTCTTCTTTTTCTTTTCTTCTTCTTCTTCTCCTCCTCCTCCATCTCTTTCTTCTTCTCCTTCACCTTCTGTTTGTCTTTCTCCTTCTCCTTCTTCTTCTTCTACTCCTCTTTCTCCTTCTCCTTCTCGTTCACCATATTCTTCTTAATCTCCTCTTTCTCGTTGTCCACCACCTACTTCTCCTTCTCTTTCTCCTTCTCCTTCTCATCTTTCTCCTAATCCACCTTGTTCTTCTCCTTCTCCTTCCTCTTCATTTTTATCTTCTTCTTCTTTTTCCATCTTTCTTCTTTCTTCTTTCTTCTTCCTTCTTCCATCATCCTTCCTTCCATCTTCCTTACTTCTCCCTTCCTCCTTCTTCTTTATTCTTCATATTCTTCTTCCTTTTCTTCTTCTTCTTCTTCATCTTCCTCTTCTTCTTCCTCCACTTCTTTCTTTCTTCTTCTTTCTTTCTTCTTCTTTCTTCTTTCTTCTTTCTTTCTTCTCCCTTCTTCCTTCTCCCTTCTTCCTTTTCCCTAATCCCTAATTCCTAATCTTTAATGCTTAATCATTTATCTATCATTAGTCTTGAATCCTTAATCTTTAATCTCTAATCTCTAATTCTAAAATACTAATCCTTAATACTGAATCCCTAATCCCTTATCCTTAATACCTAATCTATGATCTCTAATCCCTACAATTTAATCCCTAATCCCAAATCACTAAACCCAAATCTCTAATTGATAACTCCCAAATCCCTAATTCCTAATCCTTTCCTCAATCTTTTATCTATATTGCAAGATACCTAATCCCTAATCCTTCATTCCTAAATCATTAATGCCTAAACCTTGAACCATAATCCTTAATTTGCCACTTCTTCCTCTTCTTTATATACTTCTTCAAACTCTTCCTCTTCTTCTTTTTTTGCTTATTTGTCTTCTTCTTTTCCACTTCTTCCTCATCTTGCTTATCTTCCTTTTCATCTTCTTCTTCTTCTTCCACATTTTCTTCTTCTTCTTCTTCTTCTTCTTCTTCTTCTTCTTCCTCTTCTTCTTCTTTTTCTTCTCCTTCTTCTTCCTCTTCTTCATCTTCTTCTAATTCTTGTTCTTCTTCTTGTACTACATCTTCTTTTTTCTCTTCTTCTTCTTCCTTATTTTCTTCTTCCTCTTCTTCTTTTTCTTCTCCTCCTTTCTCTTCTTCTTCCTCTTCTTCTTCCTCTACTTGTTTTCCTTCTACCTCTTCCTTTTCTTCTTCTTATTCTCCTTCATCTTCTTCTTCATGTTCCTTTTCCATTTCTCCTTCTTTTACTACTTATTCTTCTTCTACTTCTTTTTCTCCTTCTTCTTCTTCTTCTATTTCTTCCTCTTCTTCTTCTTCTTCATCATCTTCATCTTTTTCTTCTACTCTTCTTCTTCTTCTTCTTCTTCTTCCTCCTCCTCCTCCTCCTCCTCTTCTTCATCTTCTTCTTCTTCTTCTTCTTCCTCTTCTTCTTCTTCTTCTTCTTCTCCTTCTTCTTCCTCTATTTCTTCACCTTCTTCTTCTTCTTCTTCTTCCTCTTCTTCTTCTTCTTCTTCTTCTCCTTCTTCCTCTATTTCATCACCTTCTTCTTCTAACTCTTTTATTTCTCTTTCTTTTTTTTTCTTTTTCTTTCTCTTATTCTTATTCTTCTTCTTCTTCTTCTTCTTCTTTTTCTTCTTCTCCTTCTCTTTCTTCTTCATCTTCTTCTCCTTTTTCTTCTCCTTCTTCTTCTCCTCTGATTCTTCTTCTTCTCCTTCTTCTTTTTCTTTTACTACTACTTCTTTTTCATCTTCTTCATCTTCTTCTCCGTCTTCTTCTTCTTCTTCTTATTCTTCTTGTTCTTCTAGTTATACTACATCTTCTTCTTCTTCCATTCTTTTTTCCTCTACTTCTTCTTCTACTTCTTTACTTTCTACTTTTTTTCATCTTCTTTTTCCTCTTCTTCTTCCTCTTGTTGCTTTCCTTCTTCTCCTTCTTCCTCTTCCATTTCTTCTTATTCTTTTTCTTTTTCTTCTTCTTCTTCTCCTTCTTCTTCTTCTTCTTCTATTTCTTACTCTTCTTCTTCTTCTTCTTCTTCTTCTTCGTCATCTTCATCTTGTTCTTCTTTTTCTTCTACTCTTCTTTATGTTCTTTTTCTTCTTCTCCATCATCATCTTCCTCTTCTTCTTCTTCGTCTTCTTCTTCATCTTCTTCTTCTTCTTCCTATTCGTCTACCTCTTCTTCTTATTCTTCTTCTTTTATTTCTTCACCTTCGACTTCTTCTTTTATTTCTTCACCTTCTTTTTCTTCTTCTTCTTCTTCCTACTCTTCCTCTTCTCCTTCTTCTTTTCCTCTTCTTCTTCCTCCTCTTATTCTTCTTCTTCATTTTCTTCCTCTTCTTCAATTTCTTCTTCTTCTTCTTTTTCTTCTTCTCCTTCTCCTTCTTTTTCTTCGTCTTCTTCTCTTTCTTCTTTTTCTTCTTCTTCTTCTTCTCATCTCCTTCTTCTTCTGCTTCTTTTTCTTCTTCTTCTTCTTTGTCTTCTTCTTCTTCTTCTTCTTCTTCGTTTCCTTCTTCTTTTTCTTCTTCTTCTTCTTGTTCTTCTCCTTATTCTTATTATTCTTCTTCTTCACCATCTTCTTCTTCATAATCCTTAATCCCTATCTTCTAATCCCTACTCCTCGATCCCTCCCTACCTTATCTGTAATTCATAATCGCTAATCTGTAATCCTGGAAAAATCCCTCCCTAATCCCTAATCTTTAGTCCCCAATCCACAATCTGTAATCCTTAATCCCGAGTCCCTAATGCCTAATCCATCCATAATCCTTAATCCATAACCATTAATCCATAATCTCAAATCCCTAAACTTTAATCCCATATCTATATTCTGTAATCCTTAATCTCTAATCTCATATCCCTAATCCTAATCCCTAATCCATTATCTTTAATCCCTAACCCTAATCCTTATGCCTAATCATTGTTACTTAATCTCTAATCCCTAATTCTTAATCTTTAATCTCTATTCCGTAATCTATAATCCTAAATCTTAAATCCCTAATCTTTAATCCTTAGCAATTAATCTCTCAATCCTTAATCCCTAAACCTTAATCATAAATCCCTTCATCCCAAATCCTTAACCCTAATCTCTAATAAATATTACTTATTCCTCATTCCTTACTCTCAACTTCCTAATCTCTAATCTTAAATCTCTAATCCCTAATTAATAATCCCTAATCTTTAATCCATAATCAATAATGCCTTATTTTCAATCCTTAATATTAAATAAAAAATCCATCCCTCCATAATCTCTAATCCCTAATCTCTAACCTCTAATCCATAATCCCTTGTCAATCTCTTCTTCCTCTACTTCTTATTATTCTTCTTCTTCTTCTTCCACTTACACTTCTTCTTCCTCATCTTCTTCTTCTTCTTCCTCATCTTCCTGATCTTACTCTTCCTCATCTTCTTCTTCTTCTTCTTCTTCCTGTTATTCTTCTTCTTCTTCTTCTTCTTCCTCTTCTTCTTCTTCTTTTCTTCTTCTTCTTCTTTCTCTTCTTCTTCTACTTCATCTTCTCCTTTTTCTTCTTCTTCTTCACCTTCTCCTTCTTTCTCTTCTCTTCTTCTTCTTCTTCTTCTTCTTTTTCTTGTTCTTCTTCTTCGTCTTCTTCTTCTTTTTGTTCTTTCTTCTTCTGCATCAACCTTCTCTTCTTTTTCTTCTTCTTCTTCTTCTAGTTCTTCTTCTTCTTCTTCTTCTTCAAATTTTTTCTCTTCTTCTTCTTCCTGTTATTGTTTTTCTTCTTCTACTACATCTTTTGCTTCTTCCTCTTCTTGCTTTTCCTAATCTTCTTTTGCTTTTTTATTTTCTTCTTATTCTTCTTCTTCTTCTTCTTCTTCTTCCTCTTCTTCTTCCTCTTCTACTTCCTCTATTTTTCCTCTTCTTCTTCTTCTTCTTCTTATTCTCCTTCTTCTTCTTCTTCTTATTCTTCTTCTTCTTCATCTTCTTCCTTTTTGTTTTGCTCTTCCTTTTGCTCTTCTTCTTCTTCTTCTCCTTCTTCTTCATCATGATCTTCCTCTTCTTCTACTTCTTCTTTTTCCTTTTAAACTTTCTCTTCTACTTCTTCTTCTTCTTCTTCTTCTTCTTTTATTTCTGCACCTTCTACTTCTTCTTCTTCTTCCTACTCTTCCCCTTCTCCTTCTTCTTCTTCTTCCTCCACTTCTTCTTTTTCTTCCTCTAATTCTTCATCATCTTCTTCTTCCTCTTCTTTTTCTTTTGCCTCTTCTTCTCGTCGTACTCCTCCTTCTTCCTCTCTTTCTTCTTCTTCTTCTTCTTCTTCTTCTTCTTCTTCTTCTTCGTCTTCGTCTTCTTCTTCTTATACTTCTTATTCTTCTTCATTTTGTTCTTATTCTTCTTCTTCTTTTTCATTTTTTTCATCTTCACAATTTTCTTCTTCGTAATGCTTAACCCTTATTCTCTAATCCCTACTCCTTTGTCACTCGCTACATAATCTCTAATCCATAATCATTAATCTAAAATCCCAAATCAATCCATCCCTAATCCTTAATTCTTAATCCCTAATCCCTAATCTTTAATCCTTGATCAAAAATCCTTTATCCCTGAACCCTAATCCATCC
>JAIUJO010000131.1:127500-152500 GCA_023846275.1 Vanilla planifolia | reverse complement strand
TTCTTCTTCGTGTTCTTCTTCTATGTCTTCTTCTTCTTCCTCTTCTTCTTCTTCTTTTCCTCTTCTACTTCTTCTTATTCCTCTTCCACTATTTGTCTTTCTCATTTTTTTCTTCTTCTCTATCTTCTACTTTTTATTCTTCTTCTCCTTCTTGTTCTGGTTCTTCTTCCTCTTCTCTTTCTTTTTCTTCTTCTTTTTCTTCTTCTTTTTCTTCTTCTTTTTCTTCTTCTCCATCTCCACCTTCTTCTTTTTCTACTTCTTTTTCTTCTTCTATTTCTTCTTCTTCTTCATTATCTTCTTCTTCTTCTTCTTCTTTTTCATCATCGTATTCTTCCTTTTTTTCTTATTCTTTTCTTCTTGTTCTTCTTGAACTTCCTCTTCTTCTTCTACTTCTTCTTTATCTCCTTCCCATTTTTCTACTTCTTCATTTTCTTCTACATCTTCTTCTTCATCTTCATCATCTTCTTTTGTTTCCTCTTCTTCTTCTCTTCTTCTTCTTCCTTTTCTTCTTGATTCACTTCTTATTCTTCTTCTTGTTCTTCTATGGATTCCTCTTCTTCTTTTACTTCCTCTTCTTTTTTTTTTCTTCTCCTTCTTCTTCTTCTTCTTCATCTTCTTCCTCCTTTCTTCTTTCTCCTTTCTCCTTTCTAATTTCTTATTCCTTCTCCTTTCTTCCTTCCTCTTTCCTTCATCATTTTTCCTTCCTCCTTCTTTCTACCATTCATCTTCCTTCTTCTCCAAATTCCACTTCTTCCTCTTCCTCATCTTCCTCTTCTTCTTCTTCATCATCTTCCTTTTCTTCTTCTTCTCCTTTTCCTTCTTTCACTTTTTCTTCTTCATCATCATCATCTTCTTCTTCTTCTTCTTCTTCTTCCCCTACTTCTTATTCTTCTTTCTCTTTTCTTCATTTTCTTCTTCTCCTTCTACTTTTCGTACTTCTTTTTCTTCTTTTTCCTTCTCTTGTTTCTCTTCTTCCTCCTCTTCTTTATTCTCTTCTTCATTCTCTTCTTCTTCTTCTTCATCTTCTTCTTCTTGCTCATCTTCTTCCAGTTCTTCTTCCTCTTCTTCCTCATCTATCTATGCTTGTTCTTCTTCTTAATCATCTTCTTCTTCCTCCTCTTTCTCTTCTTCTTGTTCCTCTTCTTCTTCTTCTTCTTCTTCTTTTTCTTTTTCTTCTTTTTATTCTTCTTCTTCATCTTCTTCTTCTTCTACTACTACTTCTACTTCTTCTTCTTCTTCTTCTTCTTCTTGATCTACTTCTACTTCTACTTCTTCTTCTCCTTCTTTTTCCTATTGTTCTTCTTCCTCGTCTTCTTTCTCTTCTTCTTCTTCTTCTTGTTCTCGTTCTCCTTCTCCTTCTTTTACACCTCCTTCTTGTTCTCCTTTTCCTCCATTTCCTTTTCCTTCTCCTTTTGCTTCTTCTTCTTCATTCTTTCTTCTCTTTTTTTTTAATTTCTTCTTCCTTCTTGTTTCTTCTTTCCTGCTTTCTTCTTCCTTCTTCCTTTTTCCTTCTTGCTTCTTCCTTCTTCAATCTTCCTTCTTGCTTCGTTCTTCTTCCTTCTTCCTTCTTCTTTCATCTTTCCCTTTCTTGTTTCTTGTTTCTTCTTTCTCTTTCTTTTTTCTTCTTTCTTCTTCCTTTTTCTTCTTTCTTCTTATTCCTTCTTCTTTCTTCTTCTTTCTTTCTTTTTATTTCTTTCTTCTTATTTCTTTCATTCTTCTTCTTTTTTTTCTTCATCATCTTTGACATCTTCTTCGACTTCTTCTTGTTCTTCTTTTTCTTCTCCTTCTTTATCCCAAAACTATAATCCCTAATCCTGCTCTCCCTAATCACTAATCTGTAATGTATAATCCCTCTCTTTGTAATCCCAAATCTCAGTATCTAATACGTAATTCTTAATGTCAATCCCTAATAACTAATTTATAATATTTAATCTTTAATCCAACCATTATCTTTAATTAATAATCCCTATTCCTCAAACCCTGATTCTTAATCCCTAATCCCTAATATTTAGTCCTTAATCTTTAATACATAAACCTTAATCCTCTAATTCCTAAACCCTAATCACTAATCTTTAATCCTTAATCCCTAATCCCTAATCTCTAATCCCTTATCCTAAATTCCTAATCCAAAATCACTAATCATTAAACCTTAATTAATAATCCCTAAACCCTTATCCTCTAACTTTAATCCATAATCCCTAATACTTAATCCTTAATCCTTTAATCGATAATTCATAATCCTTAATTCTTAACCGTTAATCCTTAATCTCTAATACTTAATCCATAATACTTTATCCCTAATCCTTAACGTTTAATCCTTAATCCCTAACCCTTAAATCATAATCCGTATTTTAAAATCCTTATTTTCTAATCACTAATCCCTAAACAATAACCTTAACCTTTAATCCCTAATCCATAGTCTCAAATCCATGCTTCCAAAATGCCTAATCCTTAATCCTTAATACCTAATTCTTAATCCTTAAGTAATCCCCCACAAATCCATAATCTTTCTTCTTTCCCTTCTTCTTTTTCTTCTTCTTCATCTTTTTCTTCCTCTTCATCTACTTCTTCTTTTTCATCATCTTCTTTTTCAACATCTTCTTCTTCTTCTTCTTCTTCTACTTCTTCTTCCTCTTCGTCTTCTTCTTCTACTCCTTTTTCTTCTTCGTCTTCTTCTTCTTCTTCTTCTTCTTCTACTTCTTTTTCAACTTCTTTGCCTTCTTCTGCTTCTTCTTCTTCATCATGGCTTTCTTCATCTTCTTTTCTTCTACTTCTACGACTTCTTCTTCTTCTTCTTCTTCTTCTTCTTCTTTTTAATCGGTTTCCACTTCTCCTTCTTCATCTTCTTCTTCTTCTTCGACTCTTCTTCTTCTTCTTCTTCCTCTTCAACTTCCTCCACCTCCTCTTCTTCAACTTCTACTTCTTCTACTTCTTCTTCATTCCTTCTTCCTTCTTCCTCATTCCTTCATCTTTGTTCTTTCTTCCTTCTTCTTCCTTCTTCTTCTTCTTCTTGCTTCTTCTTCTTATTCTTCTTTTTCATTTTCCTCTTCTTCTTCTTCTTCTTCTTCTTCTTCCAATTCTTCCTCTTCTTCTTGGTTTTCTTCCTCTTCCATTTCTTTTTCTTCTTTTTCTTCCTCTTCTTCTTCTTCATCATCTTCTTCTTCTCTTTTTTTTCTTCTTCTTCTTCTTCTACTTCTACTTCTTCTTCTTCATCTTCATCTTCTTCTTCTTCTTCTTCCTCTTCTACTTTTTATTCTTCTTCTTGTTCTTCTACTTCTTCTTCTTCTCCCTCTTCTTCTTCTTCTTCTTCTTCTTCTTCTTTTCTTTTCTTCTTGTTCTTCCTCTTCTTACTCTTGTTCTTCTTCTCTTGCTTCTTCTTTTTCTTCTGCTTTTTCTTATTGTTGTTCTTTTTCTACCTCCTCTTCTTCTTTTTCTTCTTCTTTTACTTCACTTCTTAGCCTTCTTCTTCTTCTTCTTCGATTTCTTCATCTTCTTCTTCTACTACTTCTTCTACTACTTCTACTTCTTGTACTTCTTATTCTCCTTCTTCGTGTTCTCTTACTTCTTCTTCTTCATCTTATTCTTCTTCTTCCACTCTTCTTCTACTTCTTCACCTTTTTCCTCTTCTTATTCTTCTTCCACTTCCTTTTCTTCTTCTTCTTCTTCTCCTTCTGTTTCTTCTTCTCCTCCTCCTCCTCCTTCTTCTTCTTCATCTTCTTATTCTTCTTCTTCCTTGTTTTCTTCTTCCAGTTCTTCTTCATCTCCTTCATCTTATTCCTTTTCTTGCTCTTTTTTTTCTTCTTCTTCTTCTTCTTCTTCTTTATTTTCTTCTTCTTCTTCCTTATCATCTTATTCTTTTTCTTTATCTTCTTCTTCTTCTTCCATCTCTTCGTCTTTTTCTTCTTCCTCTACGTCTTCTTTTACCTCTTAATCTTCCTCTTCCTCTTGCTCTTACACTTCTTTGTCTTCTTCTTCTTCTTGCTTCTTCCTACATCAATTTCCTTATTCCTTCTTCCTACTTATAACTTCTTTATTCCTTATTCCTTCTTCCTTTCCTTATTTCGTCTTCCTTTTTCTTATTCCTTCTTTCTTCTAGTTTCTTCCTCACTCCATCTTCTTTCTTCCTTCCTCTTTGCTCTTTCTTCTTTCTTCTTTCTTCTACTTTCTACTACTTCTTCTTCTTCTTTCCTAACCCATAATCATTAATCCCTAATCCTCAATTTTTAATGCTAATCTTGATCTCCTACTATCTAATTTCTAATCTTTAATCTGTAATCCTTAATCTTATATCCATTATCTTTCCCCTTCTTCTCCTTCTTCTACTTTTTCTTCTTCTTCTTCATCTTCTTCTTCTTATTGTTCTTCTTCTTCTTCTTCTTCTTCTTCTTCTTCTTTTTCCACTTATTCTTCTTCTTCTTCTTCTTCTTCTTTTTTACAACATTTTTTTTCTTCTTCCTCTTCTTCTTTTCGCTTTTCTTTTTCCTCTTGTTTTACTTCTCCTTCTTTTTCTTCTTCTTCTTCTTTTTGTTCCTCTTCTTCTTACTCTTCATCTTCCTTTACTATTTTTCTTCTTTTTCTTCTTCTTCTTCTTCTTTCTTTTCCTCCTCCTCCTCTTCTTCTTCTTCTCCTTCTTGTTCTTATTCTTCTTCTTTTTTTATTTCTTTTTCTTCTTCTTTTTCTCATTATTCTTCTCCTTCTTTTTTATTTAATTCTTTTTCTTCTTCTATTTCTTCTTCTTCTTCTTTTTCTTCTTCCTCTTCTTCTTCTTCGTCCTTTTCTTTTTCTTATTCTCTTCTTCTTCTTCTTCTTTTTCTTGTACTTCTTCATTTTCCTCCTCTTCTTCTTCTTCGTCTTCATCTTCCACTTCTTCTTCTTGTACTTCTTCACCTTCTTCTTCTTCTTCTTCTTATTGTTCTCCTTCTTCTTCCTTTTCTGTAATACCTAATCATTAATCTCTAATCCTTTAATCTTTAGTACTTAATCATTAATCTCTAATCTTGAATCTTGTATTCCTAATCTCTTATCTTTAGTCCTTAATCTCTTATCCTTGTTACCTAATCCCTATTCCTTAATCCCAAATCCTTAATCTTAAATTCCAAATCTCTAAAGCCTAATACTTGACTAATCCCATAATTTTATACTCTTAATTTCTAATCCCTAATCATTAATCCCATCATCCTTAATCCTTAATCCTATATCCTTAACCCATAATCCCTAATCCATCAATTCTTCCTCTTTTTCTTCTACTTCTTCTTACTTTCTTCTTCTTCTTCTTCGTCTTCTTCTTCTTCTTCGTCCTTATCTTTGGCTTTTACTTCTTCCACATCTTCCTCATCTTCCTCTTCTTTTTCTTCTACATTCTCATCACATTCTTCTTCTTCTTCCATTTCTGTTTCTTCTTCTTATTCATCATCTTTTTCCTCTTCTTCTTCTTCTAATTCTTTTACGTCTTCTTCTTCTTCCTCTTCTTTTTCCTCTTCCTCTTCTCTTTCTTTTCTTTCTTCTTATTCTTCTTTCTCTTCAATTTCTTTTTCTTTTACTTCTCGTTCTACTTCTTCTTTTTTTCACCTTCTTCTTCTTCTTCTTGTTCTTCTTCTTCTTCTTCTTCAACTTTTTTTTCTTCTCCTTCTTCTTCTTCTTCTTCTTCTTCTCTTCTTCTTGCTCTTCTTCTTCTTTTTCTTCTTCTCTTCTTTGTCTTCCTCTTCATTTTCTTCTTCTTCCTCTTCTCCTTCCTTTTCATCATCCTCTTCTTCTTCTTCTTGTTCCTCTACTTCTTCACTTCTTTTTCTTCTTATTGATCTCCTTTTTCTTCCTTCCCCCAGATCCTTAATTGTTAATCCATAATCTCCTAATCTCAAACCCTTAATCCTTAATCTCTAATTCTAAATCTTATATCCCTTATCCCTCATCTTTAATCTTTAATCCCAAATCTTTATTCGCTAATCACTATTCCTTAATCCCTGATCCTTAATCATAAATCCTTAATAATTAATCCCTAATCTCTATTCCCTAGTCAGTAATCCCATCATCGTTTATCCCTAACCCCATATCCCTAATCTCTAATCCTTAATCCAAATTATTTTTACCCTAATCCTTACTCCCTAATCCTTAATTCTTTATTGCTAACTCCTAAATTCCTAATCCCTTCTTTCTTAATCTTTAATTCATATTCCCTTATACCTAATTCATTAATCCCTAATCACTAAACCCTATTCCCCAAACCTTGATCCTTAATCCCCAATTCATCTCTTCTTCATCTATTACTACTTCTTCCTCATCTTCTTCCCCTACTTCTTCTTCTTCTTCTTCTTCTCCTTCTTCTTTCTCTTTTATTTCTTCTTCTTCTTCTTCTTCTTCCCCTTTTACCTATTCTTCTTCCTCATCTCCATTTATTTCTTCTTCTTCTTGTTCTTCTTCATCAACTTTTCTTCTTCTCTTCTTCTTTCTCTTTTACTTTTTCTTCTTCATTTTCTCCTCCTCCTCCTCCTCCTTCTTCTTCTTCTTCCTCTTGAACTACCTCTTCTTCTTCTTCAACTTCTTTACCTTCTTCATCCTCATCTTCTTCTTACTCTTCTTCTTCATCTTCCTCTTCTTCTTCTTCTTCCTCTTCTACTTCTTCTCCTTCTTTCGCTTCTTCTTTTTCTTCTTCTTCTTCCTCTTCTTCTTCTTCTTCTTCTTCTTCTACTTCTTTTTCCCTCCTCATCTTCCTTATTTTCTTCATAATCTTTCTCTTTTTCTTCTTCTTCTTCTTCTTTTCTTCTTCTTCTTCTTCTTCTTCTTTGTCTTCTTCTTATTCTTATTCTTATTCTTTTTCTTCCTCTTTCTTCTTTCTTCTTCTTTCTTCTTCCTTCTTTCTTCATTTTTCTTCCTACCTCTTTTCGTCTTCCTTCTTTCATCCTCTTTTCTTCTTTATTCTTCCTCTTGTTCTTCCTCTTCTACTTCTTCTTTCTTTCTTCTTCCTTGTTCTTTCTTCCTTCTTTTCCTTCTTCCTTCTTTCTTCTTATCCTAAATTCTTAATGCTTAATCTCTAATTTATCTTAAATCTATAATCCCTAAACTCTAATCTCTAATACCTAATCCCCAATCCTTAATCCTTAACCTATAATCAATAATTCTTAATAACTAATCCCAAATCCTTAATCCTTAATCCTTAATCTCTAAAGCTAATCTTGAATCCTTAATCCATAATCTCTAAAGCTAATCTTAATCTTCTAATCCCTAATCTTTAGTCCTGAATCCTATTTCCCTAATATCTAATCTCTATTCTTTAACCCCATTCCCCAATCCCTAATTTCTAATCCCTTGTCCTTAGTATAAATATCTCTATTCTTAATCCCTAATCATAAATCCCTTCATCCCTAATCCCTAGTCCCAAACACCTAATCCTTATTCCTTAGTCCGAAATCCCTATTACTTATTCCCTAATCCGTACTACTTAATCCCTAATCTCGAATCTATAAACCTTAATATCAAATTCCTAACTCATAAATCTTTAATCCCTTATCCCTAATCTCTCCCTCCTCAATCTTTAATCTCTATTCTCTGATGCATAATTCATAATCCTTCATTCAATAATCCCTAGTCCTTAATCCTTAATCCGTAACCCTTAATCCCTAATCCTCAATTCAACCTCTTCTACTTTTACTTCTTCTTCCTCTTCTTCTTCTTCTTCTACTTCCTTTTCTTCTTCATCCTCCTCCTAATCTTTGCCTTCTTCTTCTTCCACTTCTTCCTCATCTTCCTCTTCTTCTTCTTCTTCTTCTTCTTCTACTTGTTATTTTTCTTCTTCATCTGGTTCTTCTTTTTTTTTCTTCTTCCTTTTCTTCTTCTTCTTCATCTTTTTCCTCTTCTTCATCTTCTTCTTTTTCTACATCTTCTTCGTCTTTCTCTTCTTCTTTCTCTTCTTCCTTTTCCTCTTCTTCTTCTTATTATTATTATTCTTCTTCTCCTTCTTGTTCTTATTCTTCTTCCTCTTCTATTTCATTTTCATCTTCTTCCTCTTCTTTTTCTTCTTCTCCTCTTCTACTCTTTCTTCTTTTTCTTCTTCTACTCTTTCCCTTCATCCTTAATCTCTAATCTCTAATCCTCAATCCCAATTATTTATTCCATAATCTATACTACCTAATGCCTAATCCCAAATTACTACCTCCCAAGCCTTGAGTCCCTAATCCTTAATTGCTAACTCCCAAAAACTTAATTCGTTCCTCTTTAATCTTTAATCCATATTCCCTTATACCTAATTCCTAATCCTTCATTCCTCAATTCCTAATCCTTAACCCCTAATCCATAACCCCAAATCTCTAATCCCTAATTTGTTTCTTTTTCCTCTTCTAATTCTACTTCTTCTTCTTCCTCTTCTTCATATTCCTCTACTTCTTCTTCTTCTTCTTCTTCTTCCTCATCTTTGTCTTCTACTTCTTCCTCCTCTTCCCAATCTTCCTCCTCTTCTTCTTTCTCATATTCTTCTTCTTTTTCTTCCTCTTCTTCTTCTTCTTTATCTTTTTCCTCTTCTTCTTCTTCTTCTTGTTTTACATCTTGTTCTTCTTCCCCTTCTTTTCCTTTTCCTCTTCTTCTTGTTGTTGTTGTTTTTATTCATCCTCTACTTGTTTTTCTTCTTTTTCTTCTTTTTTTCTTATTCTTCTTCTTCTTCTTCTTCTTGTTCTAATTCTTCTTCATTTTCAATTTCTTTTTATTTTACTTCTCCTTCATCTTCGCGTTGGTGTCAGGTGGTTGATATTATACCTCTCGGTCTAGTGCCTTTCCAGTGAGTGAAGCTAGCTGAGAGGCTGCCACTTGCATGTGTTAAGCATGCCTCCAGCATCTTCTTCTTCTTTTTCTTCTGTTTCTTCTTCTTCTTCTTCAATTTATTCTCTTTCTTCTTCTTCTTGTTCGACATTGCTTCTTCTTGCTCTTCTTCTTCTTCTTCTTGTTCTTTCTCTTCTCCTTCCTTTTCATCTTTCTTTTCTTCTTCTTCTTCTTCGACTTCTTCACTTCTTCTTCCTCTTACACATCTTCTTTTTCTTCTTTCCTCCAAATCCTTAATTGCTAATCTCTTAATCTCTAACCCCTAATCCCTAATCTCTAATTTTGAATCCTACATCCCAAATCTCTCATCGTTAATCCTTATTCTCTAATTACTATTCCTTAATCCCTAATCCTTATTCTCAAACCCTAATCCTTAATAATTAAACCGTTAATTATTTTTCACTAATCCCTAATTAGTAATCCTGTCCCATTATCCCTGACCCCATATCATGAATCCTTAATCTCCAATCCCTAATCTCTAATCCAATTTATTTTTTCCTTAATTCTAATTCCCTAATCCTTAATCCCTTATTACTAACTCACAAATCCCTAATCCCTTCCTTCCTAATCTTTAGTTCATATTCCCTTGGACATAATCCCTAATCATTCATTCATTAAACCCTAATCCCTAAACACTGATTCCAAATCCCTAATGCTTCTCCTCTTCCTCTTCATCTTTTACTTCTTCCTCTTCTTCCTCTTCTTCTTCTTATTCTTCCTCTACTTCTTCTTCTTCTTCTTCCTCATCTTTGTATTCTACTTCTTTATCTTCCTCTTCTTTTTTTATTTTTCTTCCTCGTTCTCTTCTTCTTCTTCTTCTTCCTCTCCTTCTTCTTCTTCTTTTTCTTTTTTTCTTCTTTTTTTTCTTCTTCTTTGTCTTTTCTTCCTCCTATTCTTCTTTACCTCTTCTTCTTCTTTTTCTCCTTCTTCTTCATTATCATTTTCTTCTTCTTCTTCTTCGACTTCTTTTTCCTCTTATTCTTCGTGTTCTTCTTCCTCATCTTCTTTCCCTACTTCTTTGTCTTCTTCTTCTTCTTCTTCTTCTTCTTTTTCATATTCTTCATTTCCTTCTTCTTCTTTCTCTTTTATTTCTACTTCTTCTTCTTTTGCATTTATTTCTTCTTCTTCTTCTTCTTCTTCCACTTCCTCATGATCATTTTCTTTTTGTTTTCTTCTTGTTCTTCTTGTTTTTCTTCTTCATCATCTCCTTCTACTTCTTCCTCTTTATCTACCTCTTCTTCTTGTTCTTCTTCCTCTTCTGTAACATCTTTACCGTCTTCTTTCTCTTCTTCTTCTTAATTTTCTCCTTCTCCTCCTCCTTCTTCTTCTTCCTCTTCTACTTCTTTTTCTCCTTCTTCCTCTTCTTTTTCTTTTCTTCTTCTTCTTCTTCTTCTACTTCTACTTCTACTTCTTCTTCTTCTTCTTCTTCCCCTTCTTCCTCATTTTCTACCTCATCTTGTCCTTTCTATTCTTCCTCATCCTCCCCTTTTTCTCCTTCTTCTTCTTCTTCTCCTTATTCTTCTTATTCTTTTTCTCCTTCTTCTTCATAATCATTAATCTCTACTCCCTAATCCTTACCCCTTAAACCCTTCCTCTCTCATCTCTTATTTTTAAATCTGTATTGCTCAATCCATTCCTACTTAAGTCCTTATCCCTAATCCCTAATCCATCCTTAATCTAAAATCCTTAGCCTTCAATCCTCAATCTTTAATCCCTAATCCCTAATCCCTAATCCCAAATCCCTAATTCCTAATCCCTAATCCTTAATCGTTATCCCTATGCCTAAATCCCTAATCTCTATTGTTAATCCTTAATCCCTAATTTCAAATCATTAACCTTAATCCTTAAACTCTATTCCTTAATCTTTAATCCCTAACCTCTACCTAAATCTCTAATCCTTATATTTGATTCCCTAATTCATAATCCCTAATCTCCAATCTATATTCCATAATCCATAATCCCTATTCCTTCATTGCTAATCCTTAACCTTTAACACCTAATCCCTAATCTTTAATGCATATCCTAATCCCTTAATCTTTAATCCTTAATCTCTAATCTCTAATCCTAAAACTTGTATCCCTAATCTCTACAATCTAATCCTTCATTCCTAATCTCTATTCTCCAATCCCAAATCTTTAATTCCTAATCTATAATCCCTAATTATTAATAATTAATTCGTTAATTTTTAATCCTTACTCTCTAATCTATAATCATTAATCCATTCATCATTAATCATAAATACTTAATAGCTAATCCCTAATCCTTAATCCCAATGACTTATTCACTAATCCCTACTCCACAATCCCTAAACCCTAATTTCTAATTGCTAACTCTGAAATCAACCATCCCTAATCCCTCCCTCCATAACCTTTAACTTTTGTTCCCTGATACCTAATACCTAATCATTCATTCCTTAATCTCTAGTCCCTAATCCCCAACCCGTAATCCCTAATCTATCACTTCTTCCTTTTCTTCTTATATTTCTTTTTCTTCATTCTCTTCGTCTTCTTCTTCCACTTCCTCTTCTTCGACTTCTTCCTCATCTTCGTCTTCTTCTTCTTCTTCTTCCTCATCTTCCTTTTCTTCTTCTTCTTCTTCCTCCTCCTCCTCCTTTTCTACTTCTTCTTCCACTTCTTCTTCTTCTTCCTCATCCTCTTCTTCTTCTTCTTCTTCTTCCTCTTCTTCTTCTTTCGCTTCTTATACCACGTCTTGTTCTTCTATGCCTTCATTTGTTTTCTCTTCTTCTTTTTCCTATTCTTATTCTTCTTGTTGTTCTTCTTCCTCCTCTTCCTCTTCATCTTCTTGTTCTTCCTCTATTTTTTCCTCTTCTCCTAACTCTTCTTATTTGCTCTACTTGTTCTACTTCTAATTCTTCTTCTTTTTCTTCTTCTCCTTCTACTTATCCTCCGTCTTCTTCTTCCACCTCTTTTATTTCTTTATCATCATCTCTTCTTCTTCTACTTCTTCTCTATTTTCTTGTTCTTGTTCTTGTTCTTCTTTTAATTCTTCATCTTTTTCTTCATCTTTTTCTTCTTCTCTTCTTCTGGTTTTTCTTCTGTTTCTTCTTCGTCTTGCTCTTCTTTTTCTTTTACTTCTTGGTCTTCTTCTTCTTCTTTTTTCTCCTCCTCCTCCTCTTATTCTATTTTCTCTTCTCCTTCTTCTTCTTCTCCTTCTATTTTCTCTTCTTCTTCTACTTCTTCTTCTTCTTCTTCCTTGTCTTCTTCTTCCACTTCTTCTCCTTATTCTTCTTCATCTTCTTCACCTTCTTCACCTTCTTCTTCTTCTTCTTCTTCTTCTTCTTCTTCCTCTTCTTCTTCTTCTTCTTCTTCTTCTTTTACTTCTTCTTCTACTTCTTCTTCTTCTTCTTCTTCTTCTTCTCCTTCTTCTACTTCTTCTTCTTCTTCTTCTTCTACTTCTTCTTCTTCTTCTTCTTCTTCTTCTTCTTCTTATTATTCTTCTTATTCTTATTCTTCTTCTTCTTATTCTTCTTCTTCTTCTTCTTCTTCTTCTTGTTCTTGTTCTTCTTCTTCTTCTTCATTAATACATCCCTAAATCTTTATTCTTAATTATTAATCCTTAAACTCTAGCTCCTAGTACCTAGTGCCTAACCTTTAGTCCTTAAACTTTAATACGTAATCCTTAATCTGTAATTCTTAATCCTTAATCACTAATCTTTAATCCCTAATCCCTAACCTCTAATCCCTTATCCTGAATTCTTAATCTAAAATTCCTAATATCTTACACCTTAATTCATAATCCCTAAATCCTAATCCTCAATCCATAATCCCTAATCCCTAATACTTAAGTCTTAATCTTTTAATCATAATTCTTAATTCCTAAGCTCTAATCCTTAATCTTTAATCCCTAATCCCTAATATGTAATACTTAATCCGTAATCCCTTAATTTAATATTCTGAATGGCTAATCCCTAATTCTTAATCATTAAACCTTATATCATAATCCTTAATTCCTAATCCTTACTCCCAAATCCTAATTTCTTAATCTCTAATCCATAAACATTAACCTTAATCTTATCCAGAATCCCTAATCATTAATCCTCAATCCCTAATCCATAGTCCTAAATCCCTCCTTCCCAAATGCCTAATCCATAATCCCTAAAACCTAATTCCTAATCCTTAAGTCATCACTCACTAATCCCTAATCTTTCTTCTTCTTTCTCTTCTTCTTCTTCTTCTTCTTCTTCATCTTCTCCTTCTTCTTCATCTACTTCTCCTTCTTCTTTTTCTACTACTGCTTCTTCCTCTTCGTCTTCTTCTTCTCCTTCTTCTTGCTCTTCTTCTTCTTCGCCTTTTTCTTCTTGTCGTTCTTCTTCTTCTTCTTCTACTTCTTTATTTTTTCTTGTTTCTTCTTCATTATTTTTTCTACCATCTTCTTTCTTTCTTCTTCCTTCTTCTTCTTCTTTCTTCTTCTTTCTTCTTCTTCTCCTTTTCTTTTCTTCTTCCTCTTCTTCCTTTTCTTCTTCTTCATTTACTTCCCCTTCTTTTTCTTCATGTTCTTCGTCTTCTCTTCTTCTTCTTCTTCTTCTTCGTCTTTTTTTCTTCTTCTTCTTGCTCTTCCTATTCTTATCCTTTTACTTCTTCTACTTTTTCTTCTTCCTCCTCTTCCTCTTCTTCATCTTCTTCATCTTTTCTTCTCTTCTTCTTGTTTTTCTTCTTGTTATTCTTGTTCTTCTTCTTTTGCTTCTTCTTCTTCTACTTCTTCCTACCACTCTTTTTTCTACTTCTTATTCTTCTTCTTCTTCTTCTTTGACTTCTTCTTCTTCTTCTTCTTCTTCTTCTATGACTTCTTCTTCTTCTTCTTATTCTTCTTCTACCTCTTCTTCTTCTTCTACTTCTCCTTCTACTTCGTCTTATTCTTCTTCCACCTCTCTTCTTTTACTTCTTTGTCTTCTTCTTCCTTTTGCTCTTCCTCTTCTTCTCCTTCTATTTTCTCTTCTTCTTCTCCTTTCTCTTCTTCTTCTCCTTTCACTTCTTCTTCCTCTTCCACTTTGTCTTCTTCTTCTTCTTCTTCTTCTTCTTCTTTTCTTTTTCTTCTTTCCACTTTGTCTTCTTCTTCTTCTTCTTCTTCTTTTCTTTTTCTTCTTCCAGTTCTTCTTCTTCTTCTTCTTTTTCTTATTCCTCTTCTTCTTCTTTTGTTTCTTCTTCTTGTTCTTCTTCTTATTCCTCTTCTTTTTTTCTTCATCATCATCATCTTCTTCTTCTTCCTTATCATGTTCTTCTATTTCTTTATCTTCTTCCTCTTCTTCTTTATCTTCCTCTTCCATTTCTTCTTCTTGTTCTCGTTCCTCTTTGTCTTCATCTAACTCTTCCTCTACCTCTTCTTGCTCTTCCACTTCTTCGTCTTCTTCTTTTTCTTCTTCTTCTTCATCATATTCTTCCTTCTTCCTTCTTCCTTCTTTCTTCATCCTTCTTCCTTATTCCTTCTTACTTTTTATTTCTTCCTTATTTCTTCTTCCTTCTCCTTTTCCTTATTCCTTCTTCCTTCTTGTTTCTTCCTCCTTCCATCTTCTTTCTTCCATCTTCTTTTCTCTTTCTTCTTTCTTCTTTCTTCTACTTTCTACTCCTTCTTCTTCCTCCTTTTCCAATTCTTCTGCTTCTTCTTCTCATTCTTCTTCCCATTTTTATTCTTCTTCATCTTCTTCTTCTTTGTCTTCCTATTCTACTACTTGTTCTTTTCCTTCTCCTTGGTCATTTTCTTCTTCTTCTTCTTCTTTCTTCTTTCATGTTTCTACTTTCTTCTTTCTTCTTTCATCTTCCTTCTTTCTTTTCCTTCTTCTAACATCCTTCCTTTCTCCTTCCTTCTTTTGTTCTTCTTTATTCTCCTCTTCTTCTTCCTCTTCTTCTTCATCTTCTTTCCTTCTTTCCTCTTCCTTCTTCTTTCTTCTTTCTTCTTCTTCTTACTACTTCCTTCTTCCTTCTTCCTTCTCCCTAATCCTTAATTCTTAAACATTAATACATCATTAGTCTCTAATCCCTAAACTTTAATCCCTAACTACTAATCCCTAATCACTAATTTCTACTCGTCTCTAGTACCTTATCTTTGATTCCTAATGCCTAATTATTAATCTAATCTATAATCTGTAATTCCTAATCTCTAATCTCTAAACCCTAGTCCTTAATCACTGAGTCCTAATCCTTAATCCCTAATCTTTAATGCTAATCTTGATCCCTTAACCACAAATCCCTAATCCCAAATCCAACATCCCTAGTCTCTAAACTCTAATTCTTAAATCTATTTCCTAATTCTCAATCTAAAATCCCTAATCCTTACTAATAAATAACTTAATTCTTAATTCTCAATCTTTATTCTATAATTATTAATCGCTTCATCCGAATCCCTAATCTCTAATCCTTAGTCCTTAATCCCAATTCCCTTTTACTTTCTCCCCAATCTCTACTTCTTAATACATAATCCCTAATCCATAAACCCTAATCCCTAATTGTTAACTCCTAAATCCTTAATCCCTACTCCCTAATCTCTCCTCCCTATTCTTTAATCATGATTACTTTATATACAGTCCCTAATCCATCATTCCCTATTCCCTAAACTCTAATCCCTAACCCTTTACCCCTGATCCCTAATTGCTTATCCATCTCTTCTTCCTCTTCTTCTTCTACTCTTCTTTATCTTCTTCCTCTTCTTCTTCTTCTTCTTCCTCTTCTTCTTCCTTATCTTCACCTTCTTCTTCTTCTTCTTCTTCTTCTTCTTCACCTTCTTTTTTTTCTTCTTCTTCTTCTACCTCATCATCTTCTTTTTCATCTTCCTTTTCTTCTTCTTTTTCCCCTTCTTCTTATTCTTCTTCGTCTTCTTCTTCTTCTACGTCTTCTTCTTTTTCCTCTTCTTGTTTTCTTCTTCTTCTTCCTCTACTTGTTTTTCTTCTTTCTCTCTTCTTCTTCTTCTTCTTCTTCTTCCTTCTTGTTCTTGTTCTTCTTCATCTTATATTTCTTTTTCTTCTTCTTCCTCTTCTTCTCCTTCTCCTTCTTCTTTTTCTTCCTCTTCTTCTACTTCTTCTTCTCCTTCTTCTTCTTCTTCTTCTCCTTCTATTTCTTCTTCTTCTTCTTCTTCTTCTTCTTCTTCCTCTTCTTTTTGTTCTTCTCTTCTTCTTGTTCTTCTTCTTCTTCTTCTTCATCCTCCTCTTCTTCTTCTTTGTCTTCTTTATCTTTTTCATCTTCATCATCATCATCTTCTTCTAATTCTTCTTCTTCTTCTTCTTCTCTTACTCTTCTCCCTCTCCTTCTTTATTCTCCTTTTTTCCTAATCTCTAATTCTTGATCCCTTTATCTCTAATCCCTAATCGATAATCTATAATCTTGAATCCGATATCCCTAATCTTGAATCTTTAATCCTTAATCCCTGATCACTATTCTTTAATCCCTATTCCTTAATCTCTAATCTCAAAATCCTAATCCTTAAAAGTAAATGCCTTAGTTCTTAATCCTTGTTCACTAAACTTTAATAAGTAAGCTCTTCTTCATTAATCCTTAATACAATATGTTTAGTCCCTAACCCTTAACCTTTGATCCCTAATCCATCTCCTCTTCCTCTTCTTCTCTCGTCACTTCTCCCTCACCTTTTCCTTCTTCTCCATCCTTTTCATCCTCATCTTCCTCTCCTTCTTCTTCTTCTTTCTCCTCAGCTTCTTCTTCTCCTAACTCTTCTTCTTCCTCTTCTTCTTCTTCTTCTTCTTCTTCTTTTTCCTCCACTTCATCTTCTTCTTCTTCTTCTACATCTTCTTCTTCTTTTCCCTTTTCTTCTTCTTCTTCTTCTTCTTATTCCTCTACTTCATCCTCTTCTTCTTCCTTAAATTGTTTTTCTTCTTTTTCTTCTTCTTCTTATTTTTATTATCATTATTATTATTATTATTATTATTATTATTATTATTATTATTCTCCTTCTTTTTCTTTTTCCTTTTCTATTTCTTTTTCATATTCTTCTTCTTTAACTTCTTCGTCTTCTTCTTTTTCTTCTTCTTCTTCTTCTTATATTTCTTCTTCTTCTTCTATTTCTTCTTCTTCTTCTTCATCATCTTCTTTTTCTTCTTCTCTTCTTCTTATTCTTTTTCTTGTTTTTCTTGTTCATCTTCCTCTTCTTCTTCTTCTTCTTCTTCTTCTTCTATTTCTACTTCTTTTTCTACTTCATCTTCTTCTTCTTCTTCTTCTTCTTACACTTTTCTTTCTCCTTCTTTCTTCTCCCTAATCTTTAATACATAATCCTTAATCCCTTAATCTCTAATCCCTAATCTCTAATCTAAAATCTTACGTCCCTAAACTCTAATCTTTATTCCTCAATACCCAAACTGTATTCTTAAATCTCTATAATTAATCCTAAATCCCTAATCTCAAAACCCTAATTCTTAATAATTAATTCAGTAATTCTTAATCCCTAATCTCTATTCCTTAGTCATTAATCCTTTCATCCTTAATCCCTTCTCTTTAATCCCTAACCGTTTATCCCTAGTCCTTAATCCCTAATCTATAATCTCTAATCCTAATTATTTATTCCTTAATCTTTTCTCCCTAATCCCTAATCACTAATTGCTAACTAAAAAATCTTTAATTCCAAATCCTTAATCCCTCTCTCCATAATCTTTAAATGATATTCCCTTATACCGAACCCCTAATCCTTCATTTCTTAATCCCTCATCCCTAAACTCTAATCCCTAATCCTTATTTCATCTATTCTTCTTCTTCATCTTCTACTACTTCTTTTTCTTCGTCTTCTTCTTCTTCATCTTCTTCTTTCTCTTCTTCTTCATCTTCTTCCTCATCATTGTATTCCACTTCTTTCGCTTCTTACTTATCTTCCTCTTCTTCCTTTTCCTTTTCTTCTTCTTCTACTTCTTCTTCTTCTTCTTCCTCCTCATACTCCTCTTCTTCTTCTTCTTCTACGTCTTCATCTTTTTCCTCTTCTTTTTCCTCTTCTTCTTCTTGTCTATATTCTTCATATTCTTCTTCTTCTTGTTCTTACTTTTCTCCTTCTTCTTCTTCTTCATATTATTCCTCTTTTCTTACTTCTTATTCTTCATCTTCTTTTACTTCTTCTTCTTGTTCTTTGTGTTCTTTTTCCTCTTGTTCTTCTTCCTCCCCTTCTTTCTCATCTTTTTCTTATTCTTCTCCTTCTCCTTCTCCTTCTCCATCTCCATCTCCTTCTCCTTCTCCTTCTTCTACTCCTCCTTCTCGCTCTCCTCTTCCTCCATCTCCTTCTCCTTCTCCTTCTCCTCCTCCTCCTCCTCCTTCTTCTTCTTCTTTCTTCTTTCTTCTTTTTTATTTCTTCTTTTTTTCTTCTTTTTAATTTCTTCTTCCTTCTTTCTTCTTTTTAATTTCTTCTTCCTTCTTCCATCTTTCCTCTTTCTACTTCTTCTTTCTTCTTTCTTCTTCTTCCTTCTCATTTCAGCTTCTTTCTTTCTTCTTTCTTTCTTTCTTCGTCTATTTTCTTCATCGTCTTCTTCTTCTTCTTCTCTTTCTTCTTCTTTATCTCCTCCTTCTTATTTATCTTAAAGTCATAATCCCTAATCTCTAATCTATAATCCTTAATCCCTCCCTTTATAATCCCTAAGCACTAATACTTAATCCCCAAAGTCAAATCCCTAATCCATAATAACCAGTCCCTAATATTAAATCTTTAATCCATTCTTATTCTTTTATTTTTAAACCCTAATCGTAAATCCTTATTGCCTAATAATTGATCATTAATCTTTAACACCAAATTCCTAATCTCTAATTCCTAATCGCTTATCCATAATCTCTAAAATCAAATCCCTTATCTTGAATTCCAAATCAAAAATCTCTAATCCTTAATTCATAATCCCTAAGCCCTAATCCTTATCCTTAATCTCCAATACTTAATCCTTAATTCTTAATCCCTTAATCCCTAATCTTTAATTAGAAATCCTTAATCCTTAAACCCTAATCCCTAATTCCTAATACATATTGCCAAATCGTTATTCCCTAATCCTTAATCCCTAAACCTTAACCCTAATTGCTAATCTTTAATCCCAAAGTTTTCAAATTCTTAATCTCAAATCCCTAATCTCTAATCCTTATTCCTTAATCCTTAGTCACCAATCTATAATCTTGAATCCCTCTCGCCTTAATGCCTAATTGCCATTCCCTAATACCTAATTCCTAATCCATAAGTTGTTGCCAGCAAGTCAATAATCTATTTTCTTGTTCTTCTTCTTCTTCCACTTCTTCTTTCTCTTTGTCTTCTTCTTTTTTATTTACTTCTTGCTTTTTTCCTATTCTTCCATATCTTCCTCTTCTTCTTCTTCTTCCTCTTCTTTTACTTCCTTCTCTTTCTCTTCTTAAGATTCTTCTTCTTTTTCTTCTTCTTCTTCCTCTTCCTCTTCTTGTTCTTCTTTTTCCCTTTCTTCCTCCTTTTCTTCTTCTTCTTCCTTTTCTTTTTCTTCTCCTTCCTATTCTTCTTCCTCTTCTTCTTCTTCTTCCTCCTCCTCTTCTTCTTCTTCATCTTCTTCTTCTCCTTCTTCTTCTTTTCTTCTTCTTCTCCTTCCTATTCTTCTTCTTCTTCTTCTTCTTCCACTTCTTCTTCTTCTTCTTCCTCCCGCTCCTCTTCTTCTTCTTCTTCTTCTGTTTCTTTTTCTTCTTCCCCCACTTCTTCTTCTTCTTCCTCATCATCTTCTACCTCTTCATCATCATCATCTTCTTCTTCTTTATCTACTTCTTCCTCCTCTTCATCTTTTTCTTCTTCTTTTACTTCTTCTTCATCCTGTTCTTATTCTTCTTCTTCTTCTACTTCATCTTCCTCTTCTTTAGCATCTTCTTCTTCTACTTCTTCTTCTTTGTGTTCTTCTTCTTCTTCTTCTTCTTCTTCTTCTTTTCTCCTACTCCTTTGACTTCTTCTTGTTCTTCTTCTTTGGTTAACTCCTCCTCCTCCTCCTCTTCTTCTTCTTCTTCTTCTTCTTCTTCGTCATCTTTGTCATCTACTTCTTGCTCTTCTTCTCTTCTTCTTCTTCCCGATCCTCCACTTCTTCTTCCACTTCTTCTTCTTCTTCTTGTTCTTCTTCTTTTAATTCCTCTTCTTCAACATCTTTGTCTTCTTTTTCTTCCTCTTCTTCATCTTCTTCTTCGCCTACTTCATCTTCTTCTTCCCCTTCCTCTTTGCTTTCTTCTACCTCTTCCTCTTCCTCTTCCTCTTCCTCTTCTTCTTCTTCTTCTTCTTCTTCATCATCATCATCTTCTTCTTCTTCTCCTTCTACTTCTTCTTCTTCATCTTCTCCCTTCTTCCTTCTTCCTCCTTCCTTGTTCCTTGTTCCTTCTTCCTTCGTACTTCTTCATTCTTTTTTCTGTGTTCTTCAATCTTCTGTCTTCTTTTTCTTTCTTCTTCTTCTTCTCCTTCTCCATCCTCTTCTTCTTCTTCTTTTTCTCCTTCTTTGCCTTTCTTGTTCTACTTCTTGCTCATCTCCTTCTTTTTTCTCTTCTTCTTCTTCATCATCACATTCTTCTTCTTCTCTTCTTCTTCTAATTCTTCTTCTTCCTTTTCCCCTTCTTCTTCTTCGTCTCCTTCTCCTCTTTTTTCTTCCTCTTCTTCTTCTTCTTCTTCCTCTTCTTATTCTTCTTCTTCTTCTTCTTTTGCTTCTTCTTCTTCTCATTTTTCTTATTCTTATTCTTTTTCTTCTTCTTCTTCTTCTTCATCTTCTTCTTGGTCTTCCTCTACTTATTCTTATTCTCCTTCTATTTCTTTTTCTTCTTCTACTACTACTACTTCTAATTCTTCTTCTTTTTCTTCTTCCTTTTCTTTTTCTTTTTCTTCTACTTGTTTTAGCTTCTCTTCTTCTACTTCTTTTTCTGTTTCCTCTTCTTCTTCTTCTTCTTCTTCTTCTTCTTCTTCTTTTTCTTCTTATTTCTTTTCTTCTTCTTCTTCTTCCCTTCTTCTTCTTCATTATCACCTTCTTCTTCTTTGTTGTCTTCTTCTTCCACTTTTTCTTCTTTTTCTTCTTCTTTTTCTCCTTTTTCTTCTTCTTCTTCTTCTTCTTCTTCTACTATTTGTTTTTCTTCTTCTTCTTCTTCTCTTCTACTTGTTCTTCCTCTTCCTTTTCTTATTCTTCTATTTCTATCTCTTCTTCTTCTTCTTCCTCTTCTTTTTCTTCTTCTTCTTCCTCCTCCTCCTCCTCCTCTTCTCCTTCTTCTTCTTCTTCTATTTATTCACTTCTTCTTATTCTTCTTCTACTTATTATTTTTCATCATCTTCTTCTTCTTCTCCTTCTACTTCTTCTTCTACTTCTTCTTCCTCCTCTTCTTCTTCTTCTTCTTCCTCATCTTCCTCTTCTTTTCCTTCTTCTACTTCTTCATCTTCTTCTTATTTTTCTTCCTCGCTTCTTCTAATTCTTTGCCTTCTTTTTCTTCTTCTTCTTCTTCTTTCTATTCTTCTTCTTCTTCTTCTTCTTCTTCCTCTTCTTCTTTGTCTTCTTCTTCTTAATCTTCTCTTCTTCTTCTTCTTCCTTGTCTTGTTCTCCCTCATTTTCTTCTTCTTCTTCTTCTTTTTAATCTCTTCTTCTTCTTCTTCTTCTTCTTTCTCTTCGTCTTCTTCTTCTTCTTTCTCTTCTTCTTCTTCTTCGTCATCAACTTCTTCTTCTTGTTCTTGTTCTTGTTCTTAATCTTCTTCTCCAACTTCTTCTTACTCTTCTTCTTCTTCTTCCCCTTCCTCTTCTTCTTCTTCTACCTCTTTCTCATCCTTGTCCTCTTCTTCTTCATTATCATCATCATCTTCTTCTTCTTCATTTTCATCTTCTTCCTTCTTCCTTCTTCCATCTTCCTTATTCCTTGTTCCTTCTTATTTCCTCTTTCTTCCATCTTCCTTTTCCTTATTCCTTCTTCCTTCTTGTTTCTTCTTTTTTCCAACTTTATTGTTTCTTCTTCTTTGTTATTTCTTCTTTCTTCTCTCTTCTTCTTTTTTCTTCCTCTTCTTCTCCTTCTTCTTCATCTTCTACTACTACTACTTCTTCTTCTTCTACTCTTCTTCATCATCTTCTTCCTCTTCTTTTCCTTCTTCATCTACTTCTTCTTCTTCTTCTCCTTCTTCTTCCTTTCTTCTTCTAATTCTTTGGCTTCTTTTTCTTCTTCTTCTTCTTCTTTTTATTCCTCTTCTTCTTCTTCTCCTTCTTCTTCTTCTGTTTCTTCTTCTTCTGCTGCTTCTTCTTCTTCTTTGTCTTCTTCTTCTTCTGCTTCTCTTCCCCTTCTTCCTTATCTTCTTCTTCTTCTTCCCTATCTTCTTGTACCTCTTTTTCTTCTTCTTCTTCTTCTTCTTCTTCTTTTTCTTCTTCTTCTTCTTCTTCTTCTTCTTTTTCTTCTTCTTCTTCTTCTTCTTCTTCTTCTTCTTTCTCTTCGTCTTCCTCTTTGTCATCATCTTCTTATTCTTGTACATGATCTTCTTCTTGAATTTCATCTTCCTTTTCTTCTTCTTCTTCCCCTTCATCTTCGTCTTCTTCTACCTCTTCCACTTCCTCTTGTTCATCATCATCTTCTTATTCTTCTTATTCTTTTTCATCTTCTTCCTTCTTCCTTCATCCATCTTCCTTATCCCTTGTTTTTTCTTATTTCCTGTCTCTTCCTTTTTACTTTTCTTTATTCCTTCTTCCTTCTTGTTTCTTCCTTTTTCCAACTTTATTCTTTCTTCTTCCTTCCTATTTCTTCTTTCTTCTCTCTTCTTCTTTCAACTTCTTCTTCTTCTTCTTCTTCCACTTCCACTTCATCTTTTTCTTTTTCTTCTTCTAATTCATCTCCTTCTTCTTCTTCTTCCTATTCTTCTTCATCCTATTCTTCTTCTTCTTTTCTTCTTCTACTTCTTCTTCATCTTCTCCTTCTTCTTTTCTTCTTCTTCTTTTTCTTTTTCTTCTTCTTCCTATTCTTCTTCTTTCTCTTCTTATTCTTCTTCTTCTTCATCATCGTCATCATCATCACCATCATCTTCTTCTTCTTTTCATGTTTCTTCTTCTTCCTTTTCTTTTTCTTTTTCCTCTTCTTCTTCCTTCTTTCTTCTTTCCACTTTCTTCTTTCTACTTTATATTTCTTTCTTCCTTCTTCCTTCTTTCTATTTCCTTCCTTCTTCCTTCTTCTTTCTTCTTTATTCTTTCTCTACATCTTCCTCTTCTTCTTTTTCTTTCTTCCTTCTTTCTTCTTCCTTCTTTTTTCTTCCTTCTTCCTTTTCCCTAATACTTAATCATCAATATTTAATCTAGTAAACCTAAAATCCCTAATCTCTCATTCCTAAACTTTAATCTGTAATACCTAAGTCCTGATCTATAATCCGTAATCCATAATCGCTAACTCTAATCTCTAATCCCTGATCCTTGATCCCTAATATGTAATCACTAATCTCTAATCTTTAATCCCTAATGTTTAATCCATTATCCTTAATCTCTAATCTCTAATACTAATCGTAATCCCTTAATCTCCAATCCCTAATTTTTAAACCTTAATCTTTAACTCTAATCTTGAATCTTACATACCTAATCTCTAATCATTAACTCTAGTCCCTAATCTCTTATCCCTAATCCTAAATCCTTAATCTTTAATACTTAGCCCTTATTTATAAATCCCTTAAATCTTAATACCTATTCTTTAATCCCTAATCAATAATCCCTTCATCCGTAACCTTTAATCTCTAATCCATAATCTTTAATCCCTAATCCTTAATCCCAAATCACTTTTACTTAATCCTAAATCCCTACTCCATAAAACCTAATCCATAAACATGAAACCTTAATTATAACTCTCAAATCCATAATCCCTAATCCTTCCCTTCCAATTTTTAATCATTACTCCCTAATACATAATCCCTAACCCTTCATTCCCTAATCCCTAATTTCTAAACCATAACCCTTAACACCTGATCCTTAATCCCTATTCCATCTCTTATTCCTCTTCTTCTTCTTCTTCTTCCTCTCCCTCTTCTTCTTCTACTTCTTCTTCTTTCTTTTCTTTCTCATCGTTGCCTTCTTCTTCCTCTTCTTCTTGATCATCCTCTTCTTCTTCTTCTTCTTCTTCTTCCTTTTCCCCATCTTCTTCTTCTTCCTCTTCTTCTTCTTCTTTTTCCTCTTCTTCATCTTTGCCTTCATCTTCTATGTCTTCTTCTTCTATCTCTTCTTCTTTTTCCTGTTCTTTATCTTCTTCTTCTTTTCCTCTTCTTCTTCTTCTTCCTCTTCCTCTTCCACCACTTATTTTTCTCATTATTTTCTTCTTCTTCATGTTCTACTTTTTATTCTTCTTCTCCTTCTTGTTCTTGTTCTTCTTCATCTTCTCTTTCTTTTTCTTCTTCTCCATCTCCACCTTCTTCTTTTTCTTCTTTTTTTTCTTCTTCTATTTCTTCTTCTTCTTCTTCATCATCTTCTTCTTCTTCTTCTTCATCTTATTCTTCTTTTTTTTTCTTATTCTTTTCTTCTTGTTCTTCTTGACCTTCCTCTTCTTCTTCTACTTCTTCTTTATCTCCTTCCTGTTTGTCTACTTCTTCTTTTTCTTCTACATCTTCTTCTACCTATTCTTCATCTTCATCTTCTTCATCTTCTTCATCTTCTTTTGTTTCCTCTTCTTCTTCTCTTCTTCTTCTTCTTCCTTTTCTTCTTGATTCACTTCTTTTTCTTCTTCATCTTCTTCCTCCTTTCTTCTTCCTCCTTTCTCCTTTCTAATTTCTTCTTCCTTCTCCTTTCTTCCTTCCTCTTTCCTTCATCATTTTTCCTTCCTCCTTTCTACCTTTCATCTTCCTACTTCTCCCAATTCCTCTTCTTCCTCATCCTCATCTTCTTCTTCTTCTTCTTCTTCTTCTTACTCTTCTTCCTAATCTTCCTCATCTTCTTCTTCCTCTCATCTTCCTTTTCTTCTTCTTCTTCTCCTTTTCCTTCATTCTCTTCTTCTTCTTCTTCATCATCATCTTCTTCTTCTTCTTCTTCCCCTTCTTCTTATTCTTCTTTCTCTTTTCCTTCATTTTCTTCTTCTCTTTCTACTTCTTGTACTTCTTCTTTTTCTTATTTTTCCTTCTCTTGATTCTCTTCTCCCTCCCCTTCTTCATTCTCTTCTTCTTCTTCTTCGTCTTCTTCTTCTTGCTCATCTTCTTCCTGTTCTTCTTCCTCTTCTTCCTCATCTATCTCTGCTTGTTCTTCTTCTTAATCTTCTTCTTCTTCCTCCTCTTTCTCTTCTTCTTCTTCTTCTTCCTCTTCTTCTTC